>CAVNYN010269723.1:0-14352 GCA_963692815.1 Nyctanthes arbor-tristis
TTAAGAGTGGTTATTAAGACAGGATTAGTTTGCACTTTCACATGTAATAAGTCAGTTCATGTCCAAGCAAATAGTATAAAATCCCCAAAGCACCTAGGAACTCGCCTATAAAGATGGGCCTCGGGGTGCCATTTTGTGGGGAGGCTTTTTTGCCTAAATTAAGAAATTAGAGAGAGAATTCTTGCAATACATTTGTTTGATCCTGAACATGATTCTTGATCAACCTAATCCGATCTAGCATCCACATTGGATCTCGCTCCATAAAGAAACCATAATCCACCCTTACCACTATGTCACACACATTTCTTGCTGACTTGGGTCCACGTCTAGACCCAATGTCAACAATTTTCATATTAGAGTGTTTGCATTGCATTCTTCTTCTTTACAAGTTGTCACCAAAAAAAAAAAAAAAAAGGAAAGAAAAGAAAATGACAAAAACATAGAACATAAAGAGACCAATCAACTTAATAACGTAATGTTGATAAGGACTTAGCCCATTTGGTTAAGGGTTAAAGTTGAAACCCTGGGATGTAAAAATTGTAGGTTCGATTCTCCCCACGTTGGGGTTTGTTTAATTTTTATTGTAGTTTATAGATTCTTCCATAGATGTCTGTATTGTTAATTTCTTTGTATTGTATTTCAGTAGAATATTACATATATAAATAAATATATATGCGCACTTTTACCTTTGTAATGGAGATTGTAGTTGTACTTAAAAAAACTAAATAACGTAACGACTACTTTAATTAATTAATTGGAAAACAATGTAAGAAAAAGATTCACATTGATTATCATATCGGTTTGTTTATTAACTTTGTGTTTATTTTTTCTAATTATTATTATTTTTAATATTTCAGGAAGATTTTAAGGGATGGGAATTAGAGCATGATAAAGGATGTGGAAACACACTTGAATGTCATTAGATCACATGGGTCTTGATTAGCCCGAACGGGGTTACCCGAGCCCGACACGAATATATCCGAACCTGAACGGGTAGTGAATAAAAATTATGCCTGACGGGTACCCGAACCCGAAACCAAATGGGTTTAGACAGACTTTGGGCATGAATTAAAATCCGAAAAGTCCGAAAATACCCGAACATTTTTTTTACTCTCAAAAATTTTAAATTCAAATTTCTAATTAATTCTCACAATCAAGAAAACTATCTCCTTCATTTCACAATCACATTTTCACTACACTCATCTCCTTCACACATACAAAATAAAACTCGAGATTTGTGTAATAAATGTGTAAAAGATTTGTGTATCTAACACAAGCCAGGTGGTGACGTATAAGTGGAGATCGGGCTCTGAACTTGGAGCCCGATGCATTTTATTAGAAAATCATGGAGTTTTTATACATCACATCACTTTTTATTAACGGCAACTATATATGCCACATGTATCTTTATACAACTTTCCTTCGCATATTTTTTCATGAATGAAGAGAGAGAATGAATAGAGTCGAATTGAAGAAAGTTGTAAGGTAGGCTCGTGAGATATATGGATGTGATTTATTTGACTGAATTCAAATATTAAATAGAATAAAAAAATGAGAAGCATAACACACAAAATTTTCCATTTTTATTGGTACATATCATGTCATTAGACCATAGTGATACCAGCGTATGGTATTTGAAAATTTTCATCATAGATGAACCAAAATAAGTGGTTGCCAACTCACAGATAAATTTTATCTGTATGTTAATCAAAACAACCACTTTTTCGGTCTTTGCCCTCACTGCGTGTATACCTATATCCATTCCAGTGGTTATCAACTTCTATAATACTTGTCTGCTTACACCTTTTCCAGCCATTTACTCTCAGTTTCATAAAATTCACTTTCATCAGCTTCTCACTTCAATGGTGGCGCTACCAGAAGATGGCAGAGGATTACCTACAGTTGTCGTTATGTATGCAGAGTGTAAGCGGAGCCATGCAGTGCTGCTCAACAACACAGTCGCATGGCGTTCATGGCAAGTGGACATGAAGGAACTCCACAATGTTTCCAATGCACTGCTTGTTTTTGTCACCAGAACTTCCATCGGAGGGTCGCCACCACCCCGCTGCTACGGTCAAGGTGACAATCTAAGGGAGGTCCTCGCATTTCCTTCGCAGTTGCTGCATGTACAAGGTGAAGTGGTGGATCTTCCTCCTTCGAGCTCATTTTTCAATAGTTCTAGTTCGTAAAATTAATTTAATAATTAATGCCATCGCATAGTTAGTTACTACAAACTTTTTTTTTTAAATTTCGGGGAATAAGTTTATTTTCTAGATTAGTAGTAGACTTTGGCTAATTTATTTCTCTCTGAATCTTTTAATATAATAAAAATTCATATGTGAAATTAACTGCAGAATAAGAATTGAAAATCTGGGTTTAATTAAACCATTTTTACATGAGATGGATTTTTTCTTAATTTCATGTACGATGATTTGCTAAGTATTGAGATGGAATCCAGGAAACTTTGATTTGCAAGCTTGTCTCATATAAGGAGGTATGCTATTCGATTATCATAAGCAATAATGGCGCAGTCATTTAGAATTATCTGTCGCTTGTGGCCGACTACAGACAAGAATAATAGTTTTTACTGAAATTTGTTGCTTGCACTTTAGGGTGTTGATGATGGAGATTGCAAAAGATGTCGTTATAATGATTTGTATACTTTGTCATATTGCGGATTTATCGTTCAATTTGTCGATATGTAATGTTTGCGATAGAACATTAAATAATTCGAGATGACCATGAATGGATGCACTTAAGAATAGAAGGAACTGTATTCACCCTACTTGAATGATTTAAACAGTCATAATCACTTAGTCTTTTGTTACCAAACTGATCTAGTTGGAATTGGTAAAAAGTAAAATCAATCATATCCAATATGTTTTGTGGAAATTCATATGTGTTTATCAAAAAACATCTCCACTATACTAATGGTCATACAGTCTATTCTGTATTGTTCCCTCTACTCCAAAAAAAATAGTCAAGTGTTCTATTTTCATTCGTCCTAAAAAGATTGTTTAGTTACTATATCGCGCTTGTATTTAATTTTCATTCTCAATGTTTGCATATAGTTAATTAACCATTTAAAATACAAGGTACCAAATTTTAAAAGGAAATCAATGAATCAATCAATTTTTTTGGCATAATATTCAAAGCATTCACAGAATTTAATTGGACACAATTTGAAAAATTGTATTGATTTCAATATTAATGTTTGGGTCATTGGTATTTATTCTAAATCTTTAATTATGCATAAAGGCTCAAATAGAAAAATACACATAAAATTAAATATTCTAGCCGCATTACCTACCAAATCTTAATGTATGTGAAAATACCTATTGTCCTATTTTTATGATAAAGGGAGTAAAATTGAAATGTACACACAATTATTACCTTCGTCCCAAAAAGATAGTCAATCTTTCCTCTTTCATCTGTCCCAAAATATGGTCAAGTTTCTTTTTTAAAAAGTAGTTGAAATATGAGTTTTCTTATATATCCTCATTTAATACACATAATTATTAAAAAAATAAAATTATCAAAGTGAAATAATTAACAAATGAAGAGCATAATAGGTAAATGATGTTAAACTTTACTTTTTTAATATTATTAAATGAAATTTTCTTAATCTGTGTGCAAAATTCATATGAACCATCTTTTTGGGACGGAGGTAGTATCATATTAAAGTGAACAAATTCATCATTATTTGTGCTCTTGTTTATACATTTCCCAAGATATCTTGAAATAACTTGTTGCCACTGATTTCAAAATTATAACTGACTATTTGATTCTAATTATTGATATTAATTTATAATGAGAAATCATAATGAAATGAAATAAGTGGTATAGATTTAATAGAAGTTTGAAATTTGTAGTTATAAATGAACAGTTGTCAAATCAGTGACATGTGAAATTATAAAGAGAATGGATAAAAGGAATCAAACAAGCTCTAAATTTTAACATTACTATTTATCATCATGTTATTAGCATATATTAATTTCAATTAAATGAACTGCATCTTTTACGTTTAATTAATTGTGGTATGTATTGTCATATTCCTCACGAGAGAAATAGGATATCCCATATGTTGGCCTTGTATACTTGTGATTTAGATTATAATGTTGTATAGACAGAGAGGATTCCTATGTTTTTAGCCTCCTATGTTGATAGGAGCAATTTCAGTGATGAAAGAACGAAACGTCTATTTCTCAAATGGAAAAAAAAACATGCGTGCACACACACACATTCTCTCTCTCTCTCTCACACACACACTCTCTCTCTCTCTCATAATGTTTTTTCCTCCCTTCTCCTAAACATGCCTTTCGAGAAAGTGGACAAATCCATGAAATGGTAGACATGTACAAACAGTTTGTTTTGCAATCATTTAGAAGTTATTAACTTATAAATTTGTTTGTAAACTATCACATGGTATTTTACATGATTAAACCTTTTTTAAAGCTAAAAATTACAACTTGACTTCTGATAAGATGATTTTATCTGGTGTTTTATGGATGGTAACAAGTTTTTAACATCACCTTCGGGTACCAGCCCTATATATATATGTGTAGTTGATGAGTTGAAGGAATATGTAGGGGAGATATTGCAATAGCTAATGGGGATATAATATTGATTTTTTATGAGTAGTGATAAATGTAAAAGAAGTTAATGAATTAAGACTTTTCAAGTAATAAATATGACGAGATCTTATTTTTTCATACATTACATCATTTTTAAACCGATGACAATCACATGGGCGATCTTTATTTTTGTACTACACTACATCAAACTTTTCCATCACGTTTTTTTTTTTTCCTTGAATGAGGAGGGAGAATGAGGGGAGTTTTTGTACATCATACCACCTTTAATCAATTGCAATTACATAAGCCCCCTAGAGTTTTATACAAGTTTTTGTCAACTTTTCCTTAACATTTTTCCATGAATGAAGAGAGAGAACGAGTGGTTTTGAATTGAAGAGAGTTGTATAGCATAGTGGGTCATGTGAGATATGTAGACATAATTTATTTGACCAAATTCAAATTTTAAGCAGAATGAAAAAATGAAAAGCCTAACACACATAATTTTCCATTTCTAATTCGTACATATCATGTCATTAGACGATAGTGGTACAAGCATATGGTATTTGAAAATTTTCATCATGGATGAACCAAATTAAGTGGTTGCCAAACTCACTGATAAATTTTGTCTTTACGTTAATCAAACTAACCACTTACTCAGTTTTCGCCCTCACTGTGTGTACACCTATATTCCGTCCAGTGGTTACCAACTTCTATAATATTTGCCTACTTATACCTTCCTCAGACCTCAGCCATTTATTCTCAGTTTCATAAAATTCACATTCATCAGCTTCTCACTTCAATGGCGGCACTACCAGGAGACGGCAAAGGATTACCTGCAGTTGTTGTTGTGTACGTAGAGTGTATGCACAACCATGCAGTGCTGCTCAACCGCTACGCCGTTGACGGCTGTATGGCGTTCATGCCAAGTGGACAAGAAGGAACTTCACAATTTTTCCAATGCGCCGCTTGTTTTTGTCACCGAAACTTCCATCGGAGGGTCGAGATACAGATTCCGCTGCCACTTGGCCGCCACGGTCAAGATGCCAATATAATGGAGGTCGCGACATTTCCTCCTCAGCCCCCACATGTGGAAGGTGAAGTGGTGGATCCTCCTCGTTCGAGTTCATTTTCCATTAATGCCATCGCATTGTTAATCACTACAACTTGTTTTAAACTTCGGGAAAAAAGTTTATTTTCTAGATTAGTAGTAGACTTTGGCTTAATTTATTTCTCTCTGAATCTTTTAATATAACAAAAATTCATATGTGAAATTAACAACAGAATAAGAATTAAAAATCTGCATCTAAATCATTTTTGCACAAGATTGATTTTTTTTGAATCTTAGTGTATGATGATTTGCTAAGTATCGAAAGAGAATCTAGGAAACTTTGATTTCCAACCTTGTCTCATGTATGGAGGTATGCTATTCGATTATCATAAGCAATAATGGCGCAGTCGTTTAGAAATATTTGTTGCTTGCGGTCGACTATGGACAAGAATAATAGAGATTGCAAAAGATGTTATAATGATTTGTATACTTTGTCATATTGCGGATTTATTGTTCAATTTGTCGATATGTGACGTTCACGGTAGAACATTAAATAATTTGAGATGACTATAAATGGATGCACTGTATTCACCCTACTTGAATGATTTAAACAGTCATAATCACTTATAACTTAGCCCTTTGTTACCAAACTCTAGTTGGAATTGACAAAATGTAAAATCAGTCATATCGAATATATTTTGTGGAAATTCATATGTTTTTACTGAGAAAAATCTCTACTACTAATGTTTATACAATATATTCTGCATTGCCCCCTCTGTCCCAAATAATAGTCAAGTATCTCTATTTTCATTTGTCCAAAAAAATTTGTTAAGTTATTATATTGAGCTTGTATTTAATTTTTATTTTCAATGTTTGCCCATAGTTAATTAAGCACTTAAAATACCAAGGTACCAAATTTTAAAAGGAAATCAATGAGTCAATCAATTTTTTGGGCATAATAATCAAAGTGTTCACATAATTTTAATGGACACAATTTGAATAATTGTACTGATTTCAATATTAATCATGTTTTGGTCATTGGTACTAATTCTAAATCTTTAATTATGCATAAAGGCTAAAATAGAAAAATACACATAAAATTAAATGCTCCAACCGCATCACCTACCGAATCTTAATCCGTGTGAAAATACCCACTGTCCCATCTTTATCAGATAGAAGGAGTAAAATTGAAATGTACACACAATGATCACATTAAACTGAACAAATTCATTATTATTTGTGCTCTTGTTTATACATTTCTCAAGATATCTTGAAAAAACTTGTTGCCACTGATTTCAAAGTTATAACTAAATTTTAACAATACTATTCATCATCACGTTGTTGCCACATATATATTAATTTCAATTAAATAAATTGCATCTTTTATGTTTCATTAATTGTGGTACATATTGCCATATTTCCAGCTGAGAGAAATAGGATAGCACATATGCTGGCAGCATATGCTTGTGATTTAGATCATAATGTTGTATGGACTGAGAGCATTCCAATGTTTTTAGCCTCCTATATTGATAGGAGCACCTTCAGTGATGTACCCCAAAGGGGAAAAAAAGCGCGCGCACAAAAACTCTCTCTCACTCATAATTGTTTTTTCTCCCTTATCCTAAATATGCCTTTCAAGAAAGTGGACAAGTCTATGAACTGGAAGACACGTATAAACAGTTTGTTTTGTAATTGTTTAGAAGTTATTAATTTACAATCTTGTTCATAAACTATCACATGATATTTTACATGATTAAACCTTTTTCAAAGCTAAAAATTACAGCTTGCCTTTTTACCTGTTGTAAATGTTTCGCTATATACGTTTTTTTATTTTTGAAAAAAATGGCATCCGATAAGATGATTTCATGTGGTGTTTTATAGATGACAACAAGTTTTTAATATCATCTACGAGTACCAGCCCTATATATGTGTGTGTGTAGCTGATGAGTTGACGGAATATGGAGGGGACATATGACAATAGCTAATGGATAATATTAATTTTTTATGAATAGTTGTAAATGTAAAAGAAGTTAATAAATTAAAACCTTTTCAAGTAATAAATATGACGGGATCTTGTTTTGTGGTGGATCCTCCTCATTCAAGTTCACTTTCCAATAGTTCTAGTTCGTAAAATTAATTTAATAATTAATGCCATCGCATCATTAATTACTACAACTTGTTTTAAATTTCGGGAAAGAAGTTTATTTTCTAGATTAGTAGTAGACTTTGGCTAATTTATTTCTAATAAAAATTCATATGTGAAATTAACTACAGAATAAGAATTAAAAATCTAGGTTTAAATCACTTTTACACAAGATCGATTTGTTCTGAATTTTAGTGTTTGATGATTTGATAAGTATCGAAATAGAGTCCAGAAAACTTTGATTTGCAACCTTGTCGTGGTGGAAGGTATGCTACTCGAATAACGTAAGCAATAATGGCACAGTCATTTAAAATTATTTGCCGTTTGTGGTCGACTACGATAAAGAATATTTTTAATGGAATTTGTTGCTTGCATGGTAGGGTGTTGGTGATGGAGATTCCGAAAGATGGCGTTATAATTAAAGATTATTATTATTCTTTGTTGTTTTATCATTCAATTTGTCGATTTGCGACTTTTGCGGTAGAATATTAAATGATTCGAAATGACTATGAACGAATGCACTTAAGAATAGAAGGAAGTGTATTCACCCTACTTGTTATAATGATTTAAACAGCCATAATCATTTATCAAGCCTTTTGTTAGCCAACTCTAATTGGAATTGGTAAAATCGATCATATCCAATACATTTTGTTAAATTCATATGTATTTAATGAAAAAATGTCAGCTACGTTTTTATACAATCTATTATGTATTACTCCCTCAGTCCCAAAAAGATAGTTCAGTACTCCATTATAATCTGTCCCAAAAAGGTAATTTAGTTTCTATATCGTGCTTATATTTAATGTTTATCTTCCATATTTGCTCATAGTTAATTTTAACCACTTAAAATACATTGAAAACCATTTCTAAAAGTATATGTGAACCATGTCAGAAAGGTAAGGAATTCACACAAAGCAAGTCAGTACCTATCTACCTCTAATGTACTTGAACTTATATACATGGCTCTGATGGGTCCTATTAAAACTGAAAGTATTGGTAGTAAGAGGAACATATATGTCTGTGTTGATGATTTTTCTAGATATACTGGGGTTGATTTTATTAGAAAAAATTCTGATACATTTTTATATTTTGTTCCAGAAGTTTTCAAATGAAAAATCTGATGAAGAAGTTATTGTGAAAAGAATCAAAAGTGATCATGGAAAATAGTATGAAAATTCTAATTTTTCTGATTTTTGTGACAAATATGGTGTCATGCATGAATTCTCGGCACCTAAGACCCCTGAACAAAATGGTGTAGTTGAAAGGAAAAATAGAAAGTTGTGAAAAATGGCTAGAGTAATCTTAATAGTAAGAAATTACCTACTAAATTATAGGTTGAAGCAATCAACAATGCATGTCACATCATTACAGAGTAACACTTAGACCTGGAGCTAATCAGACTCCATATGAAATTTGGAAAGGCAGAAAACCTAGGTTGAGCTATTTTCAGTTTTTGTAGTAAATGTAATATCTTGAATGATAAAGATTGCCTGGGTAAATTTGATGCCAAATCTGATGAAGGAGTCTTTGTTGGGTATTCTGAGAATTCTAGGCTTACAGAATTTATAATATGAGAACTCAGAATATTGTTCTATCTGTCAATGTTAAAGTTGATGGTACTGCTGACTACTCTGTTTATTCACAAGAACCTGAAATCGAAAATCTAGAAGTCATTACAGTATAGAAGCAGACTGACTGAACCGAGTCAGGACACATCCCCCCTCTGACAACCATATCAGGACATGCAGATCCTGAGCGAGATATATTCCGCCAAAGTCAAAATGAACAAATTGCAGAATCTGAGTCTGAATTAGAACCAGAACCTAGAAGACAACCATCTACCAGAATTTAGAAAGCACATCTAATTGACAATATCCTTTCCATAAAAGAAGGGGTGGTGACCAGAAGAACGTTTCAACAAGAATTTTGTTACATGTGCTACATGTCAATGGTTGAATCTAAAAATGTGAAAGAAGCATTATAGGATGATAATTGGGTTCAAGCAATGCAAGAGGAGCTGAATCAGTTTGAAAGGAATTAGGTTTGAGAACTAGTGCCAAGACCGTCTGATGGCAATGTTACTGGAACTAAGTGGGTCTCCAAAACCAAGTCAGATGAACAAGGTAAGATCATCAAGAACAAAGCAAGACTTGTGGCTTAAGGCTGTACCCAGATGGAAGGTAGAGATTTTAATGAGATATTTGCGCTAGTAGCCAGACTTAAGTCCATCAGATTACTACTTGTAGTAGCATGTCATGTCGATTTCAAGCTATATCAGATAGTGTGAAGAATGCATTTCTTAATGACATTCTGAATGAGGAAGTATATATTGAGCAACCAATAGGATTCACTGATCCATAGTATCCTAATCATGTGTACAGGTTGAGAAAGGCTTTATATGGCTCAAAACAAGCTCCCAGAGCTTGGTATGAAAGACTTACCACTTTTCTTCTTGAACAAGGCTATGGCAGAGGAGGTTCAAATAAAACCTTATTCATCAAGTAATTGAAGAAGGGAATCATTGTTGCTCAAATATATGTGGATGACATTTTATTTGGATCTACATCAAAAGCCAAGACAAAGGAGATTGTTAAGACAATGCAGACAGAATTTGAAATGAGCATAGTAGGTAAATGTACATTCTTTCTAGGATTACAGGAGAAGCAGGACATATCTGACATCTTTATCTCTCAGCCAAGGTATGCTAGAAATCTGGTGAAGAAATTTGGCTCAGAAGATTCTAAACCGATGATGTAATGCCCTAGTTTCTCAAAGTTTGGAACACTACTAACAGTCATATTTTTCATTTTTGAATTTAACAAGTAAATTTTTTTTTAAATAGATAAACTAATAAAGATAGAACATGTGCGGAAACATGATGATCATTTCAATTACATAATGCCCAAAATATATATTTATAGTTATCGACAAAAGTAATTGTTTAAAATATAATACTGATAAAGTATTTAGCAAAAAGGGCAATACATAATCATTTAGAGAAAATATTTAGTTGGCCCTGCTTGTCGCCTCGATCACAGCCAGCCCTTTAACCTATAAGGAGAGAAAGTTGGGGTGAGCATAATAATAACATTATACTCAATGGAGTAAGTCAATTAATCTATGTCAAACTAAATATGTGATCATAATCATAAACTTTACTTTTTAAAGTTTCAAATTTTCAAAGTTGTACTGTGAGCCATCCCAAGGGCCTACTTTTAACCTGGACCAATTTGCAATCCCTGACAATATACTAAAGCCAGTAATCATAATTGAACAGTGAGCTATCTCAAGGGCCTACTTTTGACCCCGGACCAATTTGCGGTCCCTAGCAAATATTTTCATGCATTCAAGTCACAACCATAATCAATACATAAGGGTTTAGGGCCTTTATGAAGTAATTAAATTCTTTAGGGGTTAAATTGAACAATTACAATAGTTAGAGGACTTTAATTTAATATATTTGAATAGTTTGAGGGTCAGTTTAAGTTGAATTAAACGTCTAAGGACTTATGTGATTAGAATTGAAAGTTTAGGGACCAATTATGCAAATGTTTGGGGCTCAACTTTGATTTAAGTAATAGCTTTAGGGTCAACTTAAATGTTTTAAGAATTCTTGGAATCAAGACTAGAGTTAACCATTAGTTTGAGACTTATTTCCATGTTTTAAAAATTTTTAGGGACTAAAATGCAAAATCCAATGGTTAATGCCTTATATCTTATCTTTCTTAGTCATTAACTGAAGGAAAAAGAGTAGTGCGTTGGAAGAGGGAGTTGACATGGCTGGGATCTTTAGAACTACAATTTTTTGACCAAAATTCCAGTGATTTGAAGCAAAAATTGGTGAAATAGAAAGCTATCAACGAGCTCTTTCCAATCATGTAAGTTTTTAAAGGTATTATGAAAGTTTTTGGTAAAGTTGAGGGATGGTTTTTGAGCATTTCTGGCGAGTGCGGCCAAAATATTTATATATTCATGTTCTTCGTGGCGAGAGGAAGCCATAGACACCAATATTGCGGTGTTTGGTGAAGAAATGGAGATGGACGAATTTTTTGAAAACGCTCGGTTAAACCGAGCCACTATTTTCTGATCTCTCTCTCTCTCTCTCTCTCTCTCTCTCTCTCTCTTACTAGTATTTGATAAGAAGAAAAGATGTATGCACATATGTATTTATATTTTGGAATTTCCTAGTTAATATAGTTAGAATCATATATGTAGTACATGACTAGTATTAGACATAAGCTTAGAGAATGATTTTTGCTTGAGTAAAAATGGAGAAAAGATGATGGTTACCTTCTTGTTGGAATTGATGGATAGCTTGAGTCCTTTTTGGTACCCTTGAGTTTGGTTCTTGCAAGAAAGGAAAGAAATGCTGTTAGTTTGTTGAAGAGGAGAAGGAGAAGGAGAAGGAGAAGGAGAAGATGGAGGAAGGAGAGAAGGATTACCTATTGCTGTGATAGAAATGAGTTAGAGATTGAAAAAAAATGAAGTTTTTTTAGGCTATTTATAGTGTCAGTTCAATGGAAAAAGAGGGACTGAAGTCTAAGAATTTGAAAGTTTTCCTTTTGGTTGGGAATAGGAACTATTTAGGAGTTTAGATTCTTGGAATTAATACGTTGGGACTTAGTTTAATAAGTTTTTGAATTATTTAAGTTGGAACTTGAATTTATTATTAAGTTACAAAATTTCCATTCTCATAACCTAATTTGATTCGGGCTAGACGAGTATATGAAAAGTTTGAAAGGTCAAGGAAGTAGTAGCGACACAAGTTAAAGTAATAAAATCGGATTTTAATTTTCTTGATCGCTACAACCTCCCCCACTAAATTTAAATTTTTACTTGATTAAAGAGGTCTGGATATCTATCTAACATATCTTTCTTCTTTTCCCAAGTAGCCTCTGCTTTTCCATGTCTACTCCACTAGACTTTCCTAGAGGTATATTCTTGTTCCTCAAAACGTGCACCTTCCTTTCAAGTATGGCCATTGGAATTTCCTCATATGTCATATCCTTATTAACCTCTAATGTTGAGTGACTGATAACTGACTCGGATCATGAACATATTTTCTCAACATCAAGACATGAAACACATTATACATAGTCGAAAGGTCAGGTGGTAAGGCTAGCTTGTAAGCCACGTCACCAACCTTTTCAATTATCTCGAAAGGTCCAAAATATCTCGGCCTGAGTTTCCCTTTCTCTCCAAATCTGACCACACCTTTCATAGGAGCTATATTTAGGAAAACCTTCTCGCTAACATTAGACTACAATTCCTTTCTTCTCTGATCAGCATATGATTTCTGTCTAGTCTAAACTTCCTTCATCCTTTCTTTAATTTTCTCTATATTTTTAATTGTCTCTTTGACCAGCTCAGGACATGACCCAAAACTTCATCCCAATGCACTGGTGATCTATATTTTCTTCCATAGAGAACTTCATAGGGTGCCATGTGAACAGCTGACTGATAACTATTATTATATGCGAATTCGACTAACGGTAAATGTTTCTCCCAATTACTTCCGAGGTCCAACACACATGCCCTAAGCATATCCGAATAGTTTGTTCTGACTGACCATCTGTCTGTGGGTGATAGTAGTGTGCTAAACTTTAACTTCGTTCCCATAGCGGACTGTAAACTCTTCCAAAATTTGGAGGCAAATCTGGTATCTCTGTCAGACACAATGGAGACTGGAATGCCATGCAATCTCACTAACTCTTTCACATACAATTTAGTAAACTGATCTAAACTGAATGTCATATTTACTGGCAGAAAGTGAGCTAATTTAGTCAGACAATCAACTATCACCCATATAGGTTGATTACCTCTTGTCGATCAGGGAAGATCAATGACAAAATCCATTGTTATGTGTTCCCATTTCCATTCAGGATTTTCAAGTGGCCTAAGCAATCCTAAAGGGGCGCTGATGTTCGGCTTTAACTTGTTGACATGTCATATATCTCTCAACAAACCAGCCAATCAATCTTTTTATATTCTTCTACCAATATATTCCTCGTAAATCATGATACATCTTTGTATCACCACAGCATATGGGGTTGAATGAGCCTCTTCAAAAATCTCTTTCCGCATCGTTTCATCTTTGGGTACACAAAGCCTCCCTTTAAACAACAGAGTGACATCAGTTGATATCTCAAAACCCTTAACACTGCCAACAAGTGCTTGATCCTTCATCTTACACAAGAACTTATCACTCCCTTGAGCTTCTTTAATTTTGTCCCTTATAAAAGGTAGAGCAACCAACGCGGCAATCACTGTAGTTGTAAGACGTGGGGGTGTAATAACCTCAATTCTCAAGTTGGCAAATTCTTTTAATAAGTGTCTTTTCTTAGTCAGATGAATGGCTAATTGTCCTTTACACTTCTTGCTAAGTGTATCAGCAACCACATTTGCGTTACCAGGGTGGTAGTAGATAGTACAATTATAATCTTTAACCAGTTCCAGCCATCTTCTCTGTCATGTTTAGTTCCTTCTGAGTGAAGAAATGCTTGAGACTCTTATGATCCGTGTATACCTCACACTTACCACCATAAAGGTAATGCCGCCAAATCTTCAATGCATGAACTACCACCGTG
>CAVNYN010269724.1:0-44411 GCA_963692815.1 Nyctanthes arbor-tristis
GGCCATTTTGGAAACTACGAGTAGATTTCAGTTAGGTTGGAATATACATATAGATCTGGTTAATTTAGATTTATTAAGGAAGATACTTTTGGCTTGAAGCTTGGCTGGTTAGATTTATAAACGAAGATGCATTTGGCTTGATGCTTGGGTGGTTAAGAAACAGCAGTCTGGCTTTCTATTTGGCCTTTTTGAGGCAATGAATCTTTAGTTCTTCTCTTATATATATAAAGAAACCACCAGAGGTGGCCAATTTTATTGATGAAGAGAAGCTTCAGGAAATTCTGAAGCAACCAAACAGGTGGCCATTTACAATCTAATTAAAAGGACAACAAAATGTGGCAGCACAGCAAGCCCAAAATAATGCCAAAACACCAATGAAACAAAAACTCCCAAAGAAACGAAACCAAGATGCCCAAAATAGGAATGCCTCCACTCGGATGCGAAGCAGGGACAAAACCCATAATGATGCAAAATCAAATTCTTCCATGAAGGTGGCCAGAAGAGTTCAACAAAGGAGCAGGGACAAAACCCATAATGATGCAGAATCAAATTCTTCGAAGAAGGTGGCCAGAAGAGTTCAACAAAGGAGTGAGCCACTCTTTCAACATGGTGCTTTTCCTCTTGACCAAAACAGACTGAAATTTTCCTCTCGTTCAAAGTGAAGTAGATAATGCGATCGAAGTGAAAGAGTCGAATTTGCAAGACTTCATTTGCAGGATCTTTTAGGAAGGCTTCAATTGGAGGGAAGAAAGAGAGAAGAGTTTCCATCTCTAGAAGTTGCTACAGGATCCCGAATTAAAGGCATCTTGGTAAAGTTTCTTAAGGGGTAATCCATTACACCAGCAATTCCATGAACTCCAACAAAATGATAGAGAGGTTTTGCTGCACAAAGAAGACCACTAAATGACAATTTACAGTGGCAAAAGGAAATACAAAAGAGGATTTATGGCCATTCCAAGAATAACACTTAAGGTATGTGTAATCTGGTTTAACTAATCTTGTGTGATCTCCAACTTTAACTCATCAGAGTGATGAGAGAGGACAAGGGGCTTGTCTCTGCCTGGGGGCCAATGGAAACCTCAATGGGAAGGCACTCAAAACTGTAAAAAGTGCTTCATCATAGAGACGTTAGGAAGGCTGCCAAGGGGTAAGGTTTATACGTCTGTTGGGTCGAAGAAACAATTATTGAGTCATAACTGAGGTCTCTAAGGATGAAGTCGAGTGGCATAGGGCAGGTAAGATTAAAGTAGCAATAGATAGGGAGAGAGGGGTTGGTGAGTATATTTAAGTGGGGAAGTTAAAAGGAAATGTATAGTACCAAATTTACCCTCAGTCATTGATTGGAAGTGGACATTTGGAAGTGGACTAACGGCTCATGTGAACGGATTCCATCATTGGGGATTGGCTCGAGATTTTGGCAAAGGTTAGGGATCCACATAAGTAGAATTAAAAGTTAGGGACATAAGCTCTAAATTGTTAAAAGGTTGGGGACGTTAAGTGTAAATTACCCATAAACTTACCATCCGAATTTATAAACTTTATTATTGAAATTACCAACTTATCCTTAATCTCATTCTCAATTAAAATATAAAGCCAAAGATTTATATTCCTTATAGGATTCCAAAGAGAAGTGACTTTTAGGAAACTTCACACCCTGCTAGCGGTGAAGAAGCCAGAGTTTCCACTAGAAATTTCAAAAAACATTTTAATTAACTGAATAAACGGAAAGCTTCGATTCGTTTTTGTGGTAGTGGAGAGGTAATACTATAATGACAGTTGAATTGGATATATAAAAACATAATTTTTTGTCGTTATATTTTACTTGAAATTAAGGATAAAATACCTTAAAAAATAATTATATTTTAGAAAAACGAAATAAGGGTAAAAAACAAAAATTGAGAAATTTGAAAATTAAGGTTTTTTTGCAAGAAATAGTGATACGTTAAAGTTGAAATCGTCAAGTTAGAAACTAAAAGTCCATTTTTGTACCGACACTAAATGATATAATCCATTCGCGAAAATTAGCCGTTTTCCAATTCAACACAATTTGACAATGAAACAGGTAGTTACCTACTAATAATAATAATTCCCTAATTCAAGCAACAAGCCAGAATCAAGTTGTTGCCTATAAATTTAACAATTAAGGTCGTCTTGTAATTCTAAAGTAGGTTCTTCTTTATTTATTTATTATTTAAGCATTCTCCTTATACCAATTGGGACTAAAGAAAATACAAATCAAAGATAATCATTTAATAATTAATTAATAAATCTAAGCATGGATTAATCACCTAAATTTTTAACTATTAATAATACTTGATATTAAAGATGAATTAACATTTGAATTGATTATCTAAATAAGCAAGAACCATAAATGTTTCAGATATATAAATTAATATGATACCCAAACAATTACATTTATGAAACGCACAACCTCTTCAACCTAATCAAAGTAAAGCAAGAAAAATAGATATAACACAACATAAATTCAAGCAGAGATCTATGAATTCTTCCACACAAGCTACTACTTTCTTCCCTGGTTCCTTGCCCCTTTTTCCAAGGCTTTACTCTCCGAAAAATTGTTTCCAAAGGCCACAAGATTGCCTCTTAAATAGGAAAAATAACTCCAGTTGCTTATCGCAACTTGAATGAGATCAATTGGACAACTCACTGTCTTTCAATCTTATAACCAACTAGCATGTGTAACTTGAGGCCAAGTTTTGTCTATTTTGTGATTTGTGTTTGAAGATAATGTCGAAAGTTCCCACTTGAATAAACTTTCCAATGGATCAAGAATAATTGAGTTTGAACAAGTATAGCTCAAGATATGCTTGAAAAACCGACGGCTGCTTAGATGGTGAGTTGACAATCAAATATTTCTGCAAGATGTATATTGCCAACTGATTTTGGCAGACATGGATTTTGAACTTAGAAAAGTGATCAGTAGTCAAATATTTCTACAAGATGTATATTGCCAACTGTTTTTTACCAGCTTCTCAATTTGGACAAGTGATACACATGAAGTTTGTATATTTAAGTCTTATCTTTTTACTCCAACTTGAGTTACTCAAATATAATGTCTAGAACTTCACATATGGTCATAAAAGATAAACTAGTTATCAAGTTATCTTTCTAACCCAACTCGAATCATATTTACTGGATGTCTATAAAACATGCTATTAGCATTTTATTGAAGCATCAAACTGCTGTGGCAACTCATAACTATCCTAACTTGTGTTGATCCACTGGCACTCGTTATCTTTTACTTTCTGAAACACATCCAAAATAAATCAATAAATACCGTCTTTCATGTATAATATATTTCAATACATATATGAATGCGTACTTTGATTGATTACATTTTAGGCCTTATATTTATACCAACTGGATTTGTGCTAGGAAAATCAATAGACTCTACTAAAATGAGAGAATTAATAGAATAGAAATGTGTACTGCTTGCAAATGATATATGATGCATAGAGCAGTGCTACAATTTCAGAGTAATGGGGCAAAAGTGGAGACGGCGACAGCTCCGGCGCCGAGAAACGGAGAAGCTGGCATGAAAACGATCTTTGAGCATCGTTTCCTGCCTATGTATCCGTTAAGAGTTAATCATTCCAATGGTTACTGAATCTTCATTTGTGTTTCTACTTCGTCATTTAAGTTTTGAAGTGTTATCCATTGGTCATTGAAATTCACTTTGCATTTTCATCTGGTTATTACTGAACTTACATTATTATATTACTATTATCATCATCATCAGTATTACTATTTTTTTTTTCTGAACGATCTCTGGACTTTAAAAAATTTATACTTATTCATTGTCAATCAGTTTTCTAACAAATTTCTTATCTTCATTTGTCCAATTTAAGAAACTTGTTTATGTGACAAAAAGAAGGAATTTGATGTACAACGATAAGTCTTCATTTGTACATGAACAAATTTATTAAAACTAGCAAAAATGAGAAGAGAGTATCAATGATTTACATTTAGAACCTCCGTGACGCCATAAATACCATCTATTCAATTATAAGAATGGATAAGATAACTAGAACTGAATTGGAAAAAAAAACACTAATACCACTACAGTTTTAGGTGAAAAAAATTTAAAAATGGATAATTGACTGTTTCGCTTTAATTTTAGATTTTAGACCTCGACTGGAACCGAGTGGAAAAAATAATATGCTTACCTTAGAATCTATACTAGTGCTATTTTATTAATTAATTTTAAATTGCAATTTTTGTAGATAATGTTTTTTAATTTTCATTATACATTTAATAAATAATAAAGTGTCTATATATATATATATATATATATATATATATAGAAATCAAACAAAAAGCGAAGTATATCAATTATCAACCTGGAACAACACCATCCAGTTACTGATATCATCAAAATTGAACCAATTCTCATTATAGAATAAAATTATAGTGTGAAAATTATAATAAAGTAAAATGAGCGGTGGAGATTTAATGGAAGTTTAAAATATGTAGTTATAACTGAACAATTGTCAAAACAGTGGTCAAATCAGTGGTGAGTGAAATTATATTGTGATAGTAAAAGGAAAATCAAACAAGCAAGTTTTTTAGTTCTTTTTCAATTCCTAAAATGACAAGACCAAAGCTGAAGCAAATATGACACCAAATATGTCGTAAAGGTTGTAACTTGTAAATGTGAACCTCTGATGAACCCATCTCATTTCTTAGAATTTTGTATAGAAAAGCATTCTCACCAACGAAAAAAGGGAAAATACCAAAAATACGATTCATCAACAATGACATACACGCATGCACACAAATAAATAATTGGCAACTTCTTGGTGGCCTTGCATCTATAGGTTATTTATCTGGGGCCATGTCACCATGAGACAATTGCAAAATGACATAGTTGATCGAGCTAAAGATATGTGGCCAATAGAGCTCATATTACAAGATACCATCAACATGTCATTCACTAGTCCACATCAGCAGATGTTGATGCCTCCAAGCAAACAAGGAAAACATGGACATAATTTGTTTCTCTCTCTATATGGAGGCATCCACATCAATAGTAGGCTACTTCTAGAACGGGACTGAAACAAGTTATAAAACTCCAATTTGTTGAACATTATATGTAAGAAGAAACTGCATATCATTGATGCCAAAATATTAACATACAGCAACTGACAGCAAAAAGAAGCATTCGTCCAGATTATACATCAAGATGGATGCATTGTCTGCAACATAGGCTCAAATGTAGAAACTTGCAATCACTAAGACATGCACTCTCAAATGGAGTTTATGCAGCCTTGAAAAATCGGATTAATTCCTCTCTAATATCATTTTGCAATTCAGATCTTAGTACAATACACTCAATGCCACCATCAATCATTGCGTATACGGAAAACCTGGGTTTGACAAGTCCAGGCAAACCAAAGGAAATACTGAAGAGTCCAGGTGGCTAAAACAGGCGAAGTCTCTTGTTGCATCTAATTGGTGAGGGTTGTTCCATGGAAACCTCACCACCATTCATCCTGCCCTGTATGTCCACCTTCCCATCAGAATAAAGATCAAGCTCAAGGTACCTGCAACAGCAATCCCCAATGGTTATCTTAGGATTATTATTCCTTCTTTTAACATATTTTCTACTCCTTGAGCATTGGGGGCATATCATGAATTCACAAGTCAACTACCCCAAGTAAACCTATTAGGAGTTCCAAAAAAGGCAAAAAAAAAAGTTTTAGAACAGTACAAAAGAATTTCCATTTTCACTATTTTTATTATTGTTATTATTATTTTTTTTTTTTTTGCGAAGCATTTCCACCATTTACATATTTTACTCTCTGCCCTTTTCGAATCCCTAATGCATTGCATCGTGTTCTTGATTAAATAAATAAAGCAATGTCATCCAACAAATATTCACATTCTGCAATTTTTATATTATCAGTACTGGTGCTTAGTTTATTTTATTTTATTTTTTTATTTTTTTTTTATTTTTTGGGGACTACAAATCTAGATTAAGTGTTTCATACTTCATATGCCACCATAATTCTTATTTGAATTGTTGTCAGGACTTCCACAGCTACAGCACATTAGAAACCCAGAATGCAGACATCTTTTCATGTATTTGCATGCCTGGATGGGGAGTTGGGGGGGCGGGGTTTAACTTGTACCTGTACCGTTCTGTCAAAACCAGTATACTGTTTCTCGAGTGCAAATTTCCACAGGATTAAGTGATCCCGATCTCCCATTCTTGGCTGCTCCAGTCAATACAACAGTTGGCTTATAACAGGTAGGATCTGCTAACTCTTCCATTTTAATGTTATCCAACTTGACTGCCACTGCAAACAGTAATTAAAATGTTGTGCAGAGCTTTATATGAAAAAATTGGCTAAAGCCAAACTGCCAAAAGGAAAGTTCAAAGTGAAACTGAATATCAGAAAGAACTCTTGCCCTATAGAGCACCCACTTATAAATTTTGGGCCTATTTACTTTTGACGTCCATTTGAACATCACATGGTATGAACTAAAGAAACAAATGCATATGGATCAGTGTGATAGTGAAAAAGTGCACAGAAGATGCCCAAAGAGGCCATCTAAATAACCCCAAAAAATAGGCGTTAATGGATCCACACTTTAACTTTTAAAGGAAGGAAAAATATTCTTTTGCTAATATACTGCAAGCAGTAAAACAGATATAAATTGATTTGGATAATAAAAATAACTACTGGAGAGCAGCACACAATCAGATCTTAACTGATAAAAAAGGTGGAGCTAAGTGACAATTAAGAAGCATTAAAGACCATCATATCATGTTACTTGTACACAGCCAAAAATGAAAGTTAGAGAAAACATACAGAATATACATAGCGTAATAACATCGACAAGCTATTCCTTAGTCCTTACCAAAACGGTCCTAGGATTAAGCGAGAATGAATTTTAGTAAGGATGAACTTCGGGGGCCAAGCTAAATGTTCAACAGGATAATGATAATAAGAAAAGAACATGTCTCTCAAATGCATTCATAAGCGCACCTATGAATGACTTACGTTAGCCAGTGATCCATTTCATGTCCTAAACCTATCAACAAACTACATACATAAATTTAACTACAAGCACAATTCATAACAGAAGGAAAAAGAATGGAAACAGAACAACCAACAGACAAGGTTGAAAAATTCTTCCTTCCTACAGAGAGACACACACGAATTACATCAATAATGAACACAAGGCTTTTAAGTCACTTTTATAAATAAAAACAAGATGTCCAACTAAAATAAGGATAATAATTAATAATATTCATATCCTCATCATGTGTTAAAATTCAGCTCAGATAGAACTCTATAAACACAGCTGAAACATAGGGACCAACAATAATTTATGTGGAATGTGTAACAAGGCAACAAGCTCTTCAGGAACACTAAGATAAGATTAGAAATAAAAGCTCTTAAAATTCCTCATCCATTCATCAACTTTAGAAATCCTATAATCTTATATCCAGGCATCTGAGCTAGCACAGGAAAAAAACTCCACTCATAACCTCAGAGAAAGGACGGGATGAAGAACCACAATTTGAAGTAAAAATCAGGATTTTAGAATAAACAGAAAGAAAGAGGCACCCAACTTCATTCAGCTACAGAAGAAAGTTCAGATTGATCATGAATGCAAACAGAAATTGGTAAACATCACCAAACAAGTGTGCACGAAACTCAATAAATAAATTTGGAAATTGAAACTACCCAAGTTCAAATTCGGGAATCCAGAAGTACTTTCTGAGCGACTCTGACTTGAGCATTAATTCTGGGATTGATCATCAAGCATAAGAAAACACAAATTTTTAGCTATCTGAAAAATTCGTAGGGTTTTTGAGTTCGGAATCGACTCCAGAAACTATGTGACAGTGTGAGTTAGCTGTTTTCGAATCAATTGTAAAAGCGCCAAACGGCCTTCGATTTATTGCACTACAAGTCCAAAATGTTTTTCTTATTTTCACAATTACGTCCTCAACCATTTATCTGTAGTATTGTTAGAACCAATCTTTTACCTATGAGCACGTCTGCTCACTAATAGATAACCAGTATATATTCTGAAGATTGAGCCGCAATTGAATTGACCCGAAAATGATAACGGGTCAACAGTCAAAAGCTCTAACCAGAGTTGACCTATTTAATACTAAAAGCGAATATTTTTCAATTTATTTTCCATTTTTTTATCCGAATTGTGTTGAGTGATATTTTGGATGTTAAGAAAAAAACATTACGAGAATTGAAGATTTTAATGAGGAGCTCAATATTGAAATCCCCAAATGCTCTAACTAGAGTTACAACTAAAAAGGGAGAGAAGGATTTTTGCTTTCAAGACCAAGAGAAAATAGTTGAGTTTTGTAATAACTGCGTGTGATCAGTTCCTTCTATCTTTTATTTCATTTTAATTGAATCTATTAGGCGAGTTTTTTTTTTATATTTTTTTTTTACAAGGGGATGGAGGGGAGGGGAGGGGATGGTAAGACTTAAACCGAGGACCTCCCGGTAAGGGGTGAAGCCCTTATTCACTGGGCTAACCCCTTATCCATTAGACGAGTTTTAGGAATAAGTATTTAAACCTTTATTCATTTCTTTTTCCTTTTTTTTTTTAATTATTTTTGACCGAATATTCAGTTCATTATTAAGATTGGTTGTTTATTAATGAGGGTTAATCTCACAAAAAGTCATCAACCGTTGAGTTAAAAATCGGTTTCATCTCCAACTTTTTTCTTTCGCTCTCTTGAGTCCCCACCCTTTCATAAATACGCACGATGAGTCCCTTTTGACACTATTCCCTCAACTTTTCATGGAAAATGACTGTTATACCCTTTTAACTTTTTAATCTCCATCCCTCTCCTCTCGACTTGCTGCCAGAAACGACAGCAAAGGCTGTCGTTTCCGACAGGAAATGGGGGGTTACAATTTCTAACAGCGTTTTTACTGTCGTTTCCAGTAGTAAAAATGGAGGGGTGAATCCTCCCATTTGCCACCCCCTCCCAAAAAACATTGAAGCTGCCATTTTCTGGCTGCATTTTTGCTATCGGAAACGGTAAGAACTTTGTTGCCATTTGCTACAGTAAAAATGGGGGGTGAATCCCCCCATTTGCTGTCAGATGCCGAGCGCCAGCAAATGAGGGGAGATCGGAAGAGCACATCTCCAAAAATGCTTTCAGAAATGACAGCAGACTCTGCTACCATTTCTCGTAGAATTTTTTATGTCTGCTGCCATTTTTAGTAGAATTTTTTATGTCGAAAATGGCAGCAACTTTACTGTAGGAGATGGCAACCCCCCCCCCCCCAAAATTTGGCGACAGGAAACGACAGTCTTTGCTACTGTTTCTGGAAGCAAGGACCGTTATTTTCCATGAAAGTTGAGGGAATGGTGTCAAAAAAGACATATTATGCTCATTTATGAAAGGTTGAGGAACGCAGGAGAATGAAAAAAAAAAGTTAGAGACGAAACCGATTGTTAACTCAAAAGTTCAAAAACTTTTGTTAAATTAGCCCTTAATGTGAGATTGGGAATTTTTTAAAGTTTCTATGGAAACCAAGCTATAGAGACCACAGTCGTAAAAAAAAGTAAGAATCCATATGTTAATTCTTAACTATGGATTGTAAAGTGGCCTCTATAATAGAGAGCCCGTGGTTTCCATAAAAAAACTGGTATTTAATTAACACATCAGTTAAGACATGTTCCCTATGGTACCTAGATTTTACCAGACAATACTTTGTATGATCTTAGGCAGCAAAAGGTGGTAGGATTCAAGTACTAAACGTTTGGTATCGTAATGGCACAAGAGGGTGACATATTGTAGCATCACATTAGCCGTTAATGTGAGCACATCACCATCCCACAAATCACATCATGTTGGATATTATGTAACACCATTTATCCAGTGCCGTAATAGCACCAAACATCTGGTGCATGAGCAAAAGCACAGCATAAGGACCTGAGGAAACACAAGGGAAATGAAGAAAGTTAAAAGAAGTTTTTTGATGCTCCTTGATGTTGGGATTGATTATGTACATGAAGAAACAAAGATGATACTATTCATATTTCGCAACAACAGCTTCAAAGATGCCATCAGATCTGAAAGATGGCGAGAACAACGTTGGATCAACAGGGCCAGGTAGGCTGAAGAAGAGCATGAAGGGTCCAGGTGGACATTGTTGCTGAAATTTCATTTCAAAAACTCGAGAATATTTTGATACGGTTTTCACACCAGTTGTTGTCACGCCTCTCACTCTAACCTTTCCATCCCGTTCAATTTCACAGCTAAACTGACCTGTTATTTCAAGTAAATACATTCAACAATCTGAGCAGAAGATTCAGAAAAATAAGGATCAGGAATGTCAAAATAGCAATGTGCTTCACTTCCTTCAATCTAATTGCAAGAGAAATAAGAGCCAAACACTGTCCAAGAATTTCGTCTTTGTTCAATCTGAAGTACGTTTCTTTTTGTTTATCCTCCAAATGGTTCAACATAAGTTCTGTAACTTGCCAAGAGTCACTTGTCTACCAGAAACGAAGAAGCTGTTCATTTTTTCTGTAATAAAGCATAATTTTTTCTGGTGTCCATTTAGTAACCTAATTGGTGAGTAAATTGAATAGAAAATGGAGATACAAATCTAAACTACTCGCACATTGCTGGAAGAAAGGCGATAGAATAAGAATAGGAATTTACCAGGATCTTTCTTGACTCCAGGTAGAGCAATCCGAAAATAGTATGCAGATTTACTAACACCGATGTCCACAGCTCCTACAGGAGGACCACTTCCTGTTTTAGAAGCTGTTCCAGTCAAGACAACTGATGTATTTAAACAATATCGTTCCACATTTGGAATGTTTAGCAGGGGCATCATGTACAGCTTGTCTAAATTGGACGTGCTTGGAACTGTAGCAACTTGCAAAGAATCAGCATCATGTCTCTTTTCCCCGTGATCCTGGCAGTTACCAGAGTCCTTTGCCAAATCATTAGCATCCAGTTTGGTTGCACTTCGTTTCTGAACAATTCTCTTCATCTTCTTCTCGGTATCTTCGGTATCCATGCCTTGATTTACTGTATTATCATAACCAAATTATTATGTAAATCAAAAGTTACCACGTTCCCTGGTTCACGTGAAGTATGAAATTTACAAACTAGAAATAAACCAACAGAAAAACTCCGGGAGATAATAAAATGTAAAGGATGATGAAGATGCCACTAACTAGATCCCTTTGGACATCCAGGATACGGAAAAAGAATAATAAACAAATTAAAACTTCATAGTCCCAATATGTTTTTAACAGTGGCAATTTCATCATATCTTGCATAGCATCCACAGCAGCTCCTGGAGAACTTCATTACTACAGATTGAAGTAAAACATAGACACAGAAAAGGTAAAGTCAAACACCAGCTCCTAGTTATTTCCATATCAACAATTTCCTTCCTCGCAAAACTACTTTATGCGTCATACAGTTCTTATATTAAACTCTACACAGCTTGTATTTCTGCTACTGATCTGTGCACGATGAAGTTATTTTTTATCCTTCAAACAAGCAAGCTAACTTTGAGAGAAGCTGGAAATTTCTTCCAGCGTTCTGTACCCGAAAGATTTGACATTAACAGATTCAGAAATCAGGAGTCAAGTGACCCAAATCCCAATCTCTAGGAGACAGGACTTGGTGCCTCATTATTGAAGTCCCTTACAGTAAGAGTATCATGGTCATATACCATATCTGCATTTTAATAGTCGTGGCTTAACCCACTGCCTATAATAAACAATCAAGCGACCCACTGGAACTTGGCGCGAGTACCCTACCGATCACCTCTGAGAGGCGGTGGGTTCTAGGCCACCAAAAAGAAAGAGGGAAAGAAAGAAAGAAAATGAAGAAAAATAACGAACTAGGAAAAGAGAATGGCGATGAAACTAGACGGAATTCTAGAACGGTTTAGCTCCTTCCCTGGAATTGACAGTTAAAGTAAATCTGAAATCCACCTTCCAAGTTTGGTGATGAAGGACAGAGGAAAATATGAATTACCTTAAAGAAATCGCCGCAGCACAACTGGTGGCAAGAGGTGACGAGTAGGGTTTTCCTCTTAAGTTGCTCTCTTTTTTCCCTAAAACCCTGAATTGTCTATCGATTTTCCGAGGAAGAAAACGTTGTCCCCTCCCAGGTTCTGGCAAATGGGGGGCGTTTGCATTTCTTAGACCATTTTATCTCAAGTGAGGTGACGTTCATGTGAACGAAATATTGTAGTAAAACATTACTACTATTATTCATTTTGTCCGAGATTGTAGTGAGAGGGAATTGAGCTCTAGATGAGAAACTCACTTGCATACATATATGTCATTAGATTACATGAATTTGACATGTGAAAATTGACAATAACGAGTATACCGTTGTGCGTTGAATACCAACCGTGAAATTGTGATACGGTAAGAAAAGAAAAGAAGATGGTTGAAATGGAAGAACGTGAGAAGGAATAAAGCTGTGAGTGTGAAGATGGACAGACAATCATTTAATCTTTTTTGGGCGTATATGGAGAAGACCTCCTTTATAATTGACAATAATAAAGGAGAAAGCCATTTGAATGTAACAGAGAAGTCAAGGGACAAAGGGATACTAAGTATGAGCTTGATTCTTCAATGTAGGTTGTACAAATAGGTGTAATATTTCACATATTAAAGTCATGTGTGAAGGTAAACTGTACTAATACGAGTAGTAGAAAATATTTTAGTGGTCCATATGGATTTTCTCAGGCCACATCACCTCTATTGTATCGTCAAGTTTTGCAAATTTTAATATGGATATTTTGTTCCCTATTTCTACTACCATGTGGTCTCCATTAAAGAGACCACAAAAATTAAGAACTCACATCTAATTCATGAACCCAAAATTGAATTTATTAATGGTCTCCATATATCATCTCTATAACAAATTCATATTTTGTTCCTTCCCACAATGCTGTCTATTATTTTCTATGCAAATAGAAAGAGAATCCCTTGGCTACAACAAAAAGAATTTCTCATATTTAAAATATTGCAAAAAAATAAAGATAAAATAAAATTCTGCTGTCCCTTTTGGTACCATGTGACA
Source organism: Nyctanthes arbor-tristis (assembly GCA_963692815.1). NCBI lineage: Eukaryota > Viridiplantae > Streptophyta > Magnoliopsida > Lamiales > Oleaceae > Nyctanthes > Nyctanthes arbor-tristis. The sequence goes on from CAVNYN010269724.1 coordinate 13,085, forward strand.
AGAAAAGAAAGAATTCTCTTCGTTATTACGGCATGGACAAATTGGTGTAATTGTGTATTCTTTCTTATGATGGTGACAAAAGTGAACGGAAAATGGTGATTAGTTTTTTCCTCTTCCTTTTTTATTTTTTTGTTTGTTTTTTAATTACTAAAATTAACCTAATAACAGTTTAATAAGAGTCAATGCAATGGCTCAACCATGAAGTCATCGATTTAACCAATGACCCCAAGATACAGCCAGGTCAATTACTGAGTCAGGATGACTCTAATCCCGCTGGATCAAACTTAAAAGGAAACTGACTATTCGATTTTCCATGAAGAACAAGCAAATAGGAGAGGGACTTACACATAAAACACCCTGATACATTAGAAAACTCAGTCAATAATACAGCAGTTACCGCATCATCGTCCAACATCTACGTAGCTAGATCCCCTAACACTCCGTTAATAACAGGATAAGTTACGTGGTGATTAGCTAAAGTCAGCATGATTAAAAACGAAGGAAGGATGGTCAGAGGATAAAGAGAAAATTGAACGCCAACTACCAGTACTCCTCTGATAGGCAAACTACTATCGCTAATACTACTACAACAGCCAAACCACAAACTTAATATACAAGATAACTTAAGCAATTAACTCTACTAGATTGCCTTCCAGGAATCTTATAGTCGGGGTGGAAAGCAGCCGGTTGTGCTTATTTTGATGTTATCAGGTAAGACAGAGCTTACATTACAAGCTGTCTACGCAATTAGTTTTGTGCAGAAAAAGATCATTTCCATGGCATGCCTTGCATGTTACTATTAGTGAACGGTCCAGTGTTCTGATTGAGGGGACTTGCAGGTCCACCAGATGATTCGCTGAGAGTCCCGTGCGATGGTGAGCTGCTGGCACCCATCACACCACTCCGGTTGACATTTGCTAGAGCTGCTGTAGGCTCCAAGTGGTTCGCTTGTTTTGATTCCTTGCGACCCTCTGTCATGAAACTGCCTACAATTACCTGCAATGTAAAATGGTTCACTTTTAGCATGCCAAAAAACATTTGACAGTGCGTTTAGAAAGCCTGTCAAGAAGCAATAAGCATAATCTTCTGTTTTTGTGATATGGAGCACGAAAACCAGATCAATTTCTATTTTCTTAGTTGGGACTTTGAGTAAGCCTACCACTGTCACTAGAATTAGTCAATTCTATGATCATTAACGGATAACTCTGAGACTGAAATGACACACGAATTTCCATTCCATCACAAATGCAATAACTCAAGATATGCACAGACAACGAAGGATAGAAGTGCTAAGAATGCATCATAAAACTCTTGATGCAAGATGGACTAAGATTGACAATAAGTGCCTACGTGACAAGAGAGTCAAACTTAAAGCAAACAAACCTGTACGGGGGATGCAGCAATTAGTAAACCAGCCACACAGCCACCTAGAACTCTTCCATCAGGACCTGCTAACGTGATGCTTAATCCACCATTTCGGCTTCTCTGGCCTCCGACTTCTGATAGCATAAATGAGCCAGAAAGGGACAAAATCTCAAACCGCCCCTACATATAAGTAAAACGATAAGCAGGAATTCACAAACAGATTGCCAACTATGCTATTACGTCAGCAGAGAATCCTGAGAAAGGATGGCATTTTAGTAGATTATAAATAAGAACATAAAGCTTGAAGAATAAAGACTGTCATAATTTTCAGATAGCCTTATTGTGATGGGTAAATTGGAGTAGAACCTCACACTAATCACTAGTCAGACAATAGGGAGTTATTCCGAAGCCGGTCAAGAAGACACCTTGCTATATCATTATCACCAAAAGAATTAATTGAACCTCAACAATCCACAATATTAACGGAACTTCAAAACATTTTGAGCTCTTTTACTCCTAAGATCGAATTTCATGATCATTATTTTTATAAAGGGAACTTCAATTTACGAATAAAAATAAATAAAAACAGAAAACCTCATAAGTTGCAGTTCCGCCAGATGTTGCAGCTTGGCTCAGAGTCACATTTGATATAGCACCATTCGCAGAGAGGACACAAACGGCCCTTGGACCATTTTGAGAAAATGCCATTATTTTCAAAGACACGTCCTGAAAAGGAAAAAAAAAGGTTCCTTTTAATATGTAACATTAAATACAATCCTCTCCAATTCATCCATTAAGAAAATTGTAGTGTGCATGTCAAGATCTCCATAAAGAAAATTATCAATAGACTTGTATTATTGAAAATACCGGCTAAAAAAGAAGCGCCCCCCCCCCCGGCGGCCCGGGGGGGGAACCATTTTCCATCTTATATCTTCAGGTTAAATTATATTTTCAATAAACGCAATAAAGAAACATCCAATTACTATGAATACTGATTTGGTATAATGCCTAAGCACTTGAAAGAAAAAATGAGAAGGGTATATGGAATCTACAGAACAATTGCAAGCGTGAAGAAGTAAAGAATCTAATGCAATATATTAATAAAAAAAAACTCATTTAATTTAATAGATTATATACTAAAGAAGATGGCTAAGACTAATGAATTTTAAGACAACATAACCATAATGGCAATATACATTATACAGTCAAAACAAGGGAAAGAATAAATTCCCGTTAATGTGGAAGAGTTGAAAGGTGTTGATTTTGTTAACCAAAGACATTCACGTGGAGTTTAATGTTAAAGTGCACAAATATGTGCATCTAACTAATTAAATCTGTTACTTTTGGCATTTTGCTGCCATTGGATGTTGTATGCTTCATATGGAAAATTCTCAATTTGTTCTGCTTGTGATCTGCAGTTCCATTCAAACCTAAGTTTGGACAAGCCAAGTAACACTCCACTTTCTGTATTTCTCATCTGGATTATCAGCTAATAAAGCACACAAGAATAGTTTGTTAAAGAAATATTTATCTCTTACTCTCAATTGAATGAGTTCCACCATTAGATAGAATTCTACAAAATTACAAGACAGAGAGACCTCCATTGAATTTAGTGCGAGCCATTACCTTTTTTGCTTAATTCAAGTGTAAGAAACAAATATCAAGATAAGCAAAATATTAATCTCAAGCAGCTTCACACTTGGAAGAGCATTTATAACAACATAAACCAGGACCCCTGGCAATTCCAATTACTGAGTGTTCGTTTGTCACATTAAATAGACAGAATCCTTCAAAACAGACTAATGATTATGTTCCATTGACTTGATAAATAAGAACAAAAAGGGTGGTAAAATGTTAACCTCTCCTGCCTTCACGTTGATAACATGCGGGGTAAATCCAACACCAGTTGATCCTGAAAAAAGAAAAGATGCCTGCCCTCAGGTTTAAATGATTAGATCCATAAATTAGATTCCTTAGAACAATGGATTAAGTCTGTGCTTATGGTTAAAAAAAGAAAAAAAAAAAAAAAGGACAGTCAAATCTACAGAAGAATGAAATTGTCAATTGCTTGTAAATTTGATGTATTTAAATTTTGGATAACTGGGAACAGAAACAAAGGAAAATTAGAAGAATGCTAACAGTTAAACTAAGTCCTCTGGAAAAGAAATAGATAAATTAAAAATAAATAAATGAAAAGTATATAGTAGAATATAAAACAAGTCATGTTCTTTTGCACCAGTATATTATCGCTTCTTTATGGTGGGCATCTGAAACACACAGCAACAGCGAGTAGATTAATATATTAAAGCAGACAGAAAACAACATAGGGGCATGCTGGTAATCTTCCCTTCTATAAAAATTAAAGAAGACCCAGAGTTCAAGCACACTCCACACACCCATAACCGTCAATTCAATTTCATTCCCCCATGAATATAGTGGTATATCCCATCAAAAAAACTACCAAAACCTATTTATAGTTTGTTTCCTATTTCGCAACTAGCGTTAAACAAAGAAAGAAATCAAGAGGAGAAACCCAATATGAATAAGATAATAAGGATGTTTGTCTATGCTTAAAACGAATTCAATCAAATATTCTTGCAGAAAACAAGTTATGCATGTCAAAGATTTGATTTTTAAATCAAGGATACATCATTAACTAAACCCAAATCTATTTTTTATACACACACACTTTCTGAGGAACAAATGCTCATTACCCAAAGATTCCTTCGGCTGCTTATTGCTTGAACCCCGAGGTCTGCCTCTGCCCTTCTTAGCAGTTGGCGAGGCGGATCCGCCCAGAGGTGCTTGCGGCTGCGGCGGAGTTGCAACGGATGGTGGAGTTGCCAGAGACTGTGCGAAAGCCCCACTAGATGGCGGAGCCGTAGAGACGCCGACAGCCCGCTGGGCTGACGCCATGGCCATTGCCATGCTGCCATCCGGCCCGTACTTCCTCGGCCGCCCTCTCTTCCGTTTCTGCTCTCCAGAGTTCAAGTTGGTGACGCTTTTTACAGCGGCAGAGCCAGCAGGGGCAGGATTGTATGGCTGCGGGGATGATCCTACGGGCCTGTACACTGTGGAGTTGCCATCGGTGCTGTACGCCAGGCGCATGGACTGATCCAACTGAGGCTGCGAAACCGTTTGTGTCTGTGCCGGCACCGCAGAATTTTGGACCCCGGCAGAACCTGGTGCTATGGTGAAGGGCTCCCGACTCGTCATCAGAGCTGTTGGTTCAGACGCACCCGACATTTTCCTGATGGGTTCTCAGGATTCGCTCGAAATTACCTGAAAGTTGGAACCCAGAACAAAATCAGATCTTCTGCAGAAAAAAAAAATGAAAAATAAATAAATAAAATAAACCCTATTCACATTTTGAAAAAATTTTGAATTCAACTGTTACTCATGAGTCCACTTAAACAAACACTTGACGAGAATTTCAAACTAGACTCTCCTGGAAACCAAAGAGAGAAGGAGTAAGAAATCGAAACAGCACACGGAAACAACTTTGAACTAACAGCAAGCTTTTCACATTAAGCATTGAAAATTGAGCTGAATTTTCCAAAATTTTCGAAGAATTTACCAAAAATTGCTTGAAATCACCTTCAGAGAGGAAAACTAGCTTTTCAGAAATTTTGATTTTCACAAATTTAAGAATAACAAAATAACCCAAAATTGAAAGAAAAATCAGAAAAAATAGCAGAAAAAATAGGAAAAATAAAAAAATCCCACAATAAATAGAGAAAATTCTTTGAATCAACAGAGAATTACAGAGATCGAAAGAGATATGCAACCAATTTTTTTAGGGGTTTGAGAGTAAGGCTTTTTGTAAAATAATTGGGATCTTTAATTAATATATATTTAGGGTTGAGGGTGGCATTTTCAGTAATTATTTTTCCAATTTTTTATCTTCTGTACGAAGAATTTCCCAACCAAAAGAAAAAAAAAGGAAAAAAAAATGAAAAAAATCATTTTTCCTATATTTTATTAGTATTTTCCTTAAACGCATAATTACTCTCTCCCGCTTATTTCATCCTGTACTCGCGAAATTTGCCCGACGCGTCACTGAATCAGTGGTAGGTCACTAGTGGAGCGAATAATATGGCGAGTGCCTTTGGTTCTTTGAATAAGCGCGTGAAAGCAGATAAAAGGTCTATTTCTAAAGAAAAGAATTTTATTTTATAATAATAATTAGCGGGGAAATTAGAGTTCGATTACATTACGTAAAAAATACTGGTTCTGGATATAATTATTTATATTTATTAGAGCAACTTAAAATAATTAACTAATTAAGGATAATTCAGTTCAGATTCTACTGTTGCAGGTTAGGTAACTGGTAATTAGTGCATGTTTATCATTTAATGACATAATAATTAACTTTTATCACTTGACTTAATCCAATAATTATGCAAGTAAAAACGTTGGCAAATGGAATGCAAAGGTTTCGGAATGTATGCTCTCCGCCCAATTACATAAACTTGTTTTTCTTTTTAGATTGTCTTAAATAGATAGATTGCTTTCAAAGTCAGGAATATTTATTTGATCTTTTACTAAAATAATCTTATTTAATTTATCTATAGTATGGTGTTAAGGTGTCGGTCTTGTGAATTTGATTTATTAAGATCCTTTATAATATTATTTGGAATTTATAACTTGCAAATCGTTTTACGATTGTAAGCTATAAAAATAAGCAACAAATTGGTCGTGTGAAAAGTTCACTGAGCTGCTAACTAGAAGTAGAAATATATAATGTTAAACGAATTACAATTCTATAGTAGTGAAACAATATTAAAAGTTTGTAACTAGTATGCCTTTATGACCAATTTGCAATAGCTCCCTTGAATGCTAGTGAAATAATTATTAAGGAATGTGTTCAATTGATACTTTGAGACTTTCAATTATTAATCATTAAAGACTTTTAAGTTATTTTTATCTCTTTTTTAATTTTTTAGAATGGGTCACTTTAATAAATTTGGTAGTGCTTGAATTAAATTTTATAGAATTTTTTTCTTTATCTTTTTTCTTTTTTATGGATTTCCTAAAGACTTTTTTCATTGAAATATTTTTAAAGACAAAAGTAGACGTTTATTTATAGAAAATTAAAAATAGGTCTAACATTTTATTGAACAATACGTGCCCATAAAAAGTAATTTTGATTTAATTTGAAAAAAAAATGAAAAACAATACTAATACTAAATTGATGTGGCTCAAAGAGTATCCAATAGTGAAATGCTCTCTTGGTCCAAACTGTACTTATAACTTCCTTATTTCTCCTTCCCTTATCTTCTGTTTGTATCAAAAAAATAAAAAATAAAAATAAATAAATGCACCCTACATTAATTCAAAAGATCCATGCTTTAGACGCTCTCTTAGGTCCAAATTGCACCTACATCTCCCTTATTTCTCCTTCCCTTATCTTCTTTTTGCATTAGAAAAAATAAAAAATAAGCATAAATAAATGCATAGTACATTAATTCAAAATGTCCGTGTTTTGGTCTACAGCATGTGAAAATGATTTAACGTTAAACATCTAGTGACAATATGTGTTATGCCAAATGCGTGCCATTTAACACACCAAATCATACCCTATAATGTGACATGATAGATATCACACATTTGACACACGACATCAACATCTAATGGCATAATATTACCATGCTACAGAATGGCAACGTTCTTACCCATAGTGAGTAGTTTTATACCACACGCGTAGGTGATCATCATACGAGTAAATGATAGCATTACGTAGTCATAGATTCAAGTTCCATGTGTTTCTCTGATGTTAACTGTATTTTTATTAATTAATGTCTCGGGCATATAATAAGCCAACATATATTACATTAATTAAACTCATGGGTCATGGCAGTGCCCACAAACCAAACAATTTCAAAGATGAATGAGAGGGGACGACATACATTAACCCGAATACAAATTCCGAACCCAATCTCGAGTTAAACCACGACCCACCTGACACAGTGACACTGGAATTTCCTATAGATTTTGCCACAAACGAAAGTACTACTACTCATTAGCTGTAAATCCATTATCCATTGAAGCTTTCTTGATCGAGCTCGGGAAGAGGCTGAGTATCAATGGAGGAAGACCGAGCAGTATCATTAATCATTCCGCTTTGACAGCCTCTACTATGCTTTTTTCCGCAGTATCTGTTGCGGTTGACGTCTTATGAAATAAAAGAGTTAGATTATCAAGAAAAAGCAGGTCCTGCAACTGCTGAATTTGTTGCCGTCTCCTCTCCACTTGCAAGTCAAATTCGTCAAACTCTACAATCTTGTCTTCAATTTCTTTTGTCTGCGTATGTTAAAATAACCAAGAAAACCCCAAACAATAAGAAAAATGATCAAGCGTGGAAAACAAACAGCAAATGATTGCAATACTTGGGAGTGAGCTGTACCTGAACAGCAATGCCAGATATTGCATTCTCTATCTCCTCGTCTTCCTTCTCAAGCTGCGATCGTGCTTCAGCAACAGCTCCTTCCGCGGAATTTGGATCGTTGCTGTTAGATGCGACATCCAATTCTGCTTTAAACGTTAGGTGAGCAACATTAATCTTCCTTTATTTAATATTTGCCGTTAACCGGAGAAATTGGGGGTCAGGGATTTAAGTGGTCGAAGTTCGCATCACTATACGTCACACATATGCAGCTTACTTAAATTTGTGGTTAGTGATGCACAAAATATTCACGAGAATAAGCAGAAATAAGGTTGACAACATGTGGTCATGCTATAATGGAAAAGTTAAAATGAAAACATAAACTCCGGGCCTCTAAAAGGCTGAGATGGGAAAAAAATAAGGATGCGGTAATGGTAGAATCCTTGAGGTCAGTGACTACTATTTGTATTAAAACACACACACAGCTTTAACATAAACTCCAAGCCTCTTTGTCAAATAGTTTAGGACATGCTCCGGCTCTCCATTTCTACTCTCTAGTCTCCAATTCTTTTTCTTCTTAGGTTTCAGGGTCAAACTTATTGTTCTCAAATAACCTAAAAAACCCTTCCAACACCTGGGTTATGGAAGAAAAAGAAATTTCAACATCCTGGTTATGATAATTACATCTTAACCAAAAGTTAAGACCATAGCTTTGACAAAGAGCAGCTTAGGTGTAGTTTTGAACCCTTTAGTGGAAGCCTCAATTAAGAGCTCCAATGTTTTCCTAACCGTTCATGTACCTGAAAGAAATCCCCTTAACAAACATGGGAGATATATAGACTTTAGAATAGGTTGTGTAATGAAGATTATCATTTTCCAAAATAGAGAAGTTTTGCGTGTAAAAGTCCAAAAGTGAAGTTCCAAGGAGTTAATGTTGAAACTAGCAGCAGACATGTATCATGACGTAGGAAATTGAAGAAAATGATGGTTAGATTTTGATGCTCTAACAGCTGCAACAGATATCAAGAATTCCACCTTAGTTTCCAGGAAACATAAGATGATAGAGGTATCAAGAACATATCAATATTGTGCTAGGAGCATGAACTCAAGTATATAATCACTTAAGTCGATGTCAAACCCAAAAGTACATCTAAAATATTTGCATAAACAAATCATGGTAGAATTCTGTCTCAACTTCTTGTCAAATCGATATTTTGTTTATATTGGTCAAAATTCAAAAATCCAACCATAAATTCATATTAGCTAACTACCTTTTAATACTTTCAATATCAAACTATTTTGCTTCAAACTAAACTATGCCTTGAAGCCTTAGAGCTTATTATATTGTACCTCCCTAAAAAGCATACTTCAATGACATCAACATGTTTCTAATACAATACACTAATTACTTTGTAACTGTATTCGTCAAACAAGAGGCCATATATTGTAAGCTAAATCAATATTTGCTTGAAGAAATTTGTTTTGAACTACTACATGGGTGTGTGATTCTCATTATAATCTCCATATTGTAATTTCACCTACAATCAATTTGACTACTAAATTATAATTTGTAATCACACATTTCAAATTTCAATTAAATCTCCACCAATCATTTCACCTCATTATACTTTCTACAATTACAATGAGAATCAAACACCCACTATGATGGTCATAGCTTACAGCGTCATTATAAATGGACGTGACCTTACCAATTAGAAGAGGTGTTATTAAGCATCAATCAGGAAATACTAGCAATTGAACAGGGCATCGTTCAGTAGTATATGTAGCGTAGCGTCTTCAATCAAACTACCATAGATAAAGTTTGCACAATTACATCTCTCTTTCTGAGCAACATTTCCAATAACTTCTAATGTTATATTCTTTAAGGGTAATACACACAGAATAACTGGGCACTTCATTTTTATAATGTAAAATACCTAGAAAAGTAACAAGAACTTTTATTGTTATACTCTTTAAATACAATACTTACAGATTGGTTGAGCACTTCATTGTAAAATTGCACATAATACTTACAGAATGGTTGAGCACTTCATTGTTAAATTGCACATATCTTGAAAAGTTACATCCGTTTTACACTTGAACCTTAATTGGAATAACCTTTTGAAACTGCATTACAAGTTATAAGCGACAAAATCTATTACTCCCTCCGTCCTACAAAGATAGTTCGCTATACTATTTTCATCCGTCCCAAAAAGATAGTCCACTTACTGTATTGAACATGTCTTTAATTTTTCATTTCCGTTCATGCCCCTAATAAATATATTGTTATTAATCCACATCAACTGCCTATGCATTGAAAGTATTTTCAAGCAATTAATGAGAAACAAAGGCTATACATGTAAAAATACAGGTAAAATTTAACGCTTCAACTATATTAACCATTATTTCTTAATATGCGTGAAAATAACTATTGGACTATCTATAGGACGGAAGGGAGTAAATGCATTTTATTCTTACTTGTTAAGAACTTGTATGATATTTGGAGAATGTGCACAAAAGACTTCCATAGAAGAAGATCTCCACAAAATCTTATCTTCAATTTTCACAGGAAATACAAATTTCACTTTGTGCAGCTCTACTGCATATGAGTCTTTTTCATTAAATTTACACTTAGCAATTGTAATTTCTCCCTCCCTTGCCTAGATAGTTTTTACTAAAACTATAAAAAGATCCATATGAAGTTTCCATCAAGATGGACCATTCAAATGTAAAAAGACACCGCCAATAGACTTTTAGAACAATTCTAATTCACTGCCTGATCCTACGAAATCTGCATGTTAGGAAGTGCACTGGATCAATTGTACTTTTCTTTTTTCTAATTTTAAATCATGTCCAACAATGATACTAAATCATTCATTAAAATCTTAAATTAAAATTGAGCTGAAGAAATTGAACTATTACTGGTGTAGTTGTTTGTAAATAGATTTTCCATCTAAGTTATATGATTCATAGCTTGCAGTAACTCATACCTTGTTGTTTTGCAGCACCAGAGGAAATTTTCGAAGTCTCTTTAAGTTTTCCATCACCAAAAGCAGAGAATGCAGATAAAGCAGCACGTGATGCCACTTCTGCGACATCTACTCCAACCAAAGTGGAGAGAAAAGCTGCCTGATGAAATATAATGCAAATATATAAACGAAAAAGGTAAAACCATTAATTATTGGAAGAGAAAAATAGAAATTGCTAAGGCCAAATATTAATGATCAAAACAGGTTAACGGACCATTAGTATTTAGTTGACACGCTCAAGGATGAGGAATATAGGGAAATACATCCTTTACTTAAGCATTCCGTCCATGCACTCACACATAAAGAATAATAATAGTAGTAGTAATAGTAGTAGTAACAGAAATAAAAAAGAAAAAGGAAAACCCTCGTCGATAATAGTGTAATTTGATTAATACTAGAAGATGTAGGCCAATTTAGAGCATCTCCAATGGTAAGCATGGACTGCAGTAGATGTGGCTGTTACACATACAGGCGCGCAATCTACGTAGCATAAATGCTCGATAGAGAACAATTTTAACTCAAAATGACTCTCCAGTGGATTCCTTCTACATTCTTTATCTTAAAATTAAAAATAAATAAAATAAGACGTATAAAAATGCTTTCTTTCTTCCCTTTTTCCCCTCTTTTGGGAGGCAAGAGGACAGACTGCACGTTTGTTTTTTAAGAGAAAGGAGAGAGAAAATGAAATGAAAATATTAAATTCGCTAAGTAACTGAGTGGTTCAGTCTAACAGGCCTATTAGTAGCAGAGTCCATTTCATTTATGCCACTTCAACTTCACATCATGAAATTCAGCACCATTGAAGACTTTTTGTATACAATGTCTATATATCAGATGTGGCACAGTTTTTCCCCCCTTAAGAATACACAAACCATTGGAGATGCTCTTAGTTATCTCCCTGAGGACATACATTTAGGGTAGTTGCCTAGACGGTAACCCCTAATGCCTTGTTAAACCCAGGATGCCTGACAGCCGCCGAAAGAGATCAATAAACCTTGTGCTTGTAGCCACAACTAATCTAAAATTTTAACAACCATAATAGCCTTTGAACAAAAGATAAAAAAGAAGCTGCCACCTGCGCCATAATTGGGTGACTTGAATCATTTAGTGGTGAAATACACATCCTTTTTGGTGGTCTTGAATCATTCTGAGAACGTAATGCAGTATCAGGGTCAATAGATTCTGGAGGCCCATCAAACTGTTCACCAAATGGCAAATTTATAAAATGAGTTACGCATTCCTTCTCATTTCTGCCACCAACATGATCAGCGACTTTCTTCCAGTCATCACCATAATGCATAATAGCTTCTAGAAGTTGTAAAGTATCTTTATCCGTCCAATCTGATTTTGCCTCTTCACTTATCTCAACCCTCTTGAAATCTGAAGAAACCACACCCACCCTATAATTACCCCGCACAAAGCACCTTGCACAAAGTGTCATGTCATGCTGCACAAGGATTAAAATATCCATTAAGGTAAACATGATCTTCACTCTCAAATATAAATAATGGATGATCTGACAAGTAAAAAAAAGAACTTTGAATGCTGTGAAACAGAGAACTTTGAATGCTGTAAGGAAGCATTATGATCATATACAAGAGGCTAATTTGCTAATTGATTATGGTTCCATAGAAAAGAGGATCACTTTGCAAACAAAAAACAGCAACGATAACCAAGGCATATTCGTAGATGCTATATTCAAGAATTCCCTATCTAATGCAAAAGGCTATCCTGTTGACAGTGAGGATGAAATTACGTTAGAAAGTTTTACATTATTATTTTTTATTTAAAAAAAGGGGGAAAAAAGAGCTTTTCGAATTAGCCCAATCAGCATAGCGAACATAAGTACCTTCTCAGAAGCAAAGCAAGCAATGGTGCAAACAGTCTTGCAGGTACTGCAGAGTTTGGACTTGGGAACTATAACATTGTTGCCGCTGCCTCCAGCAGAATCACCACCCTGGGAACCGGCTGCTGCAGACTTGCTCTCCTTATCTTCCCACTTCAACTGTGGCTTTGAAGAACCCGTATAATTGATCAAACCCCAAGCTTCCAAGAAATCAAAAATCCTCCGAATGGACCCCACATCACCAACAATGGTCTTCCTGACCTCGGTGAAGGTGATTTTCCTGGCGGGGTTTTGACGGAATCGCTTAATAATCGCATTCCTGTAGTACTTGTAAACCCTAGGGTTCTTCGAGGGAGACCTTCCGTCAAAGAACTCCGGCACAAACCTGACCTCGCATTCATGAACACTGTTCCAGGCAAACCACCCTAAAGAAGACCCAAACAAATTAGATTGCTAACCAAAGAATAATAGCTATCCACAAAAAGGAACTATAGATGCGAAGCGTACTAGAATAGCTTGGAATGTGAATGATGTCAGCATCAGAAGAGGGTGGTTCGGAGTGAGCACGAGCTCCGGCGGCGGCAGTGGCTGCGCTGGTGGCTGTGGCTATGGATGTGGCTGTGGCGGCGGCGGAAGTTATGGTGTCTTTAGAGTCAGAAGGTGCGGGAAGGTCTATGGTAATGGTGGGCGTAGGGTTGTCGGAGCTGGGGTTTCCAGCGGAGAGTCCGGTGGCGGGCGTTGAAGGGGATTTGACATCTGTATCCATAACTATGGTCTAGCCCCCGGGGAATATTTTGTTTTCTTCTTTTACATATATATACAAATATATATATATATATATAAAATAAGTACCTTCACTTCACTTTATATACGATTTTTCTTCTTCTCTTTTTTCTTTTTTTTTTTTTTAAACTTCCTCTTTTCTTTCTTCCTTTTTTTTTTCTAAAATGATAAAATTTATTTCTATTTGTTCTGAGTTATTACAATATATAATAATATAATAATAATAACTTTGAAAATGTCATTCAATATTACCCTCTCCATCGCACTCACATGTTTACAAAAAAAATTTAAAAATATTTTATGTTCATAATTTTTTTAAAAAAAATTAACTAATAATAGCTACTGCTTTGGCAATAACATACAACTATAAAAATTAGAATCGAATGAGATAATTTGTGAAAATTTTGAGATAGACATCCATACGTGCATTTTTGTACCTATAAAAGAAAAGAAAATATTTCCCTTACGATTGGTGATTATTGCAAAAATATCTCATTAAATAAACTAACATTAAATTAATTTATTATTCCACTCCTTTTTTTTTTTTTTTTTTGAAACCATGAAACTATTTCATAGATGTTGATACAGTAATTAATAAAAATTCACAAAATAACAAATACTAAAAGCATGAGGAACAACATATTCGTAAAACCAGTGAAATTACTCATTGCTACGCGGGGAAAGCTAGAACAGAGTTATTGTATTAACCAAAATCAGGGGGAAGGAAACAAGGTACAAAGGGTTAAGGTGAACAATTTTAGGAAACTAGAATAGCGGAGAAAACCTTGTAATCCCCGCGGCTTTGCTTCCACATCGAAGGAAGCCCTAACCCCCAATCTCATATCTTTTCCTAAATTTGCCATGGGCAGAAGGGAAAATCCCTAAAACCCCAGACCCCAGACCACCAGTGTTTGCTCAACGGGAACCCTAAATCGAAATACCAGACAGCCGACCGAGGATGAAGAACCGCCAGAAATCTTCGCCTTCAAGTTTAGAGTTTTGATTTTTATTATTCCACTCCTTTAGCTGCTGTGAGAGAAGATGGGCCCCACCCTGAGAGGAGGCAGATTTCCCGCCACCGGTGCCATAACACCTCCACTTAAATTTGAGAAGAGTGAGTTTTTATATATATTAAAAAAAAAAAAAAAAACAAAGATTATCTTTGCAAAACAGTAAGAGAAATATTTATAATATATACAAAGCTACCCTCATTTCTAAACTACAAACATATAACTAAAGAATTTGTTTGATGTACACCAAAATCTGCTTGGTTGAATAAAACACCTAAAAAAACCCGAATCAAGAAAGGAAAACCGCAAGAGAAGAAATGGTCCCCTTTCATTCCATATCAAGTATAAACCTAGAGCTTCTTTCATATTTTGAAGTCAAGCTCTAAAATAATAACAATCCAGATTACAGTACAAGAACCCAATGGAAGCCTAAAACTCTCTGTTATGCACAAGACGTTGACCCGACTTTTCAAATACAATGCAGGATGCAACACACAGACACCAGAGATTATCAACACACCTGAAATGCAGGGATTCGGACCATCAAAGAATCAGATATTGATTCTACCATACCAAGATCATTTTCTACATGGGTTCACTATTCCTATATGGGTAGCTGGAAACCAATTCCTACCACCTTTAGTCCTTTAGTTTATGACCTTTCGCCAGCCGGTGACTGAGACTAGCAGAACACGAGAATTTAGATACGTGATGTTGAAGGAAGCGCCGTTCACACATTTTGTTTCCTCTCTCCACCGTTGGGAGAAATTAAAACATCAACTTCTCTGGTGAGCATGACAATGTATGACCTGCGTAAGTGAATGCATCAGATAAATAACCAATGCAAGCAAAAAGAAACACATGCAAATGCACATTAACACACACAGACACAAAGTTCACGGTCTTCCACTGTCAAACACTGAGGTGAATGCAACGGACGTTTACACACTTGAAAGGATATTAGTACCTACCACCCCCCCCCTTCTGCCAGGGGGCAGGGGCCCTGCAGGGAGACTCGTCCCTCTTTCCGTTAGCCACATTATGCAAGGATAAAGAATTGAGGTGCGGTTTATGGGTTTATCAAGGTTGTATAGTACCCGATGCTACTCAGCCACTCAAGCCCTATACTATATCGACCATAATGCCAAGTGGTACAGTTAATATAAAATTTAAGGGAAAAAAAGGATGAAGAAGGAAGAAGAAAAGAAAAATGGATTATACAGCCAAAAAATGATATTGGACAAGGCTCCTTAACTTCCGGTTTTATTGTTAATGCAGAATCAAATGTATATTTGCAGTGGAGTATTAACCAAGCTCCAGATAAGATCTCCCCAGTCAGATCTATATTTTTCTCCAATAAAAGTCTTTTGTCTCAACCGAAGTAAACCGTGTTTCCAAACATGTTCACATTTGGAATTTACTTTTGACTTACTAAATCTAGAAAGACAGCTATATTCTAATATTAAGGTGGATATTACTTTCAAAACAAGTAAATTACTTTTTTGCAACTTCTAGTACCAAAGTGATTCTTGATTTCAGCACCTACAGTAACTCATTAACAAATTTCTCAGGCCAACTTCAACCGTAACCCAGATTTGGGGTAAAAACTCCTCCAAGGAGACCCTTTTCTTACCCCAAATTTCGGGAAATTTACAGTGCCAACTCGAATTTGGGATGGCGCTCTTCACCAACACCAATGAGTTAGTTACCAAAATGTCATTCATCTAATTTCAATTATGCCATTTTGCTTTTCTTTTACTTGTGTATAACTATTTGACCTATTTAATTAAGCATTATTATTATTTTGTTGTTATATTTTTATTTTCATTTTTAATATTGTACTCAATTTCACATATGATAATGTTATAATTATTATTAGTAACTACAACGTTAGTCCAAATTACATATAAAATGAGTACGTAAATATTTTTAAAACTAGAAGCAATAAGTGGGAGAAAAAAATTCTTGGGGGTAAGCTGTTGGAGAGAAAAATGAGTTCGCCCCAAATTTGGTGTAAGTTCTGCCCATTGGAGATGCTATTAAGATTCGCCAAACATGCAACTAGTCTCCAACTTAAGTATACAGGCAAGCATGCAAAATACCTTTAGAATGCAAAACAATTATTTGAATTGCACCTAGTCTCAAATCCATTCAGTGAATTATACAGGCAAAAGTCAATTACTTGAAAATTGCATGAAATACCTTTAGAATGCAAAATCGATAATTTGCAAGGCTAGATTTGAAGCCTGCCACTCAAGTAGCAGTACTGCTTTCTTAGTCCCGCTGCAGTCTAAGGATACCTGCCCAGGTGGCACAAAAACTTTTGAGTATGAAGAAAATAATATGGCAGCAAGGAAAAAAAGACTCTGGAATTGAACATGAAAATTTACCTAAATCAAACCCTCACCCAGCATTTGGGTCAGAACCACTACCCTGAATGAATTGTGAAGAATGAGCAGATAGCATGAACTGAGGTTGCGGTGGAATAGGTGCTGCGACACCTGTTATAATCAACACATTACCCTCAAATCTTCTCTTCAACTTAATTAAAAATAAAATTTCAAGGTACAGATTCCAGACAGAAGATTGCCCAGTTCTGCCCAAATGAACACAATCTTGTTCACCAAGATAAATTTAACTCTAAACAATATTATCAAATAAAAATACTGACGATATAGAGGTCAGAACATAATAGGCAAAGAGGTACAATGTAATTCCAATGTCATATAATGAGTAAGCATTTGTAAGCTCAGAAGATAAAAGAGCTCAATTTTGTCTTTCACATACAAGAAAAAGAAAAAGAAAAAAGGGGTGGGGCGAGCAAGAAACTGACTTACCAGTAGCAAATGGTGTTGGAATACTTGGAACAGATGTAGTTGTCACTGAATTGACACTGAGCCCACCAAATTGCACAATCTGATGGCCAGCCATTGGATATCCTGGCAATGCCGAATAACTATGACTGCCTGGAAGTGCTTGGCTCAATTGACTGTAAGGATACATGGCTGCGTTGACTGTTCCAGGCACACCATATATGTGAAGAAATTGCTGATTTCCATAAGGATTGTAGACACCCTACAAAGAAAATGCACTGCTCCACATAAAAATGACTTCATGCAAGTTTACAATAAAATAACACCTAAGAAGCAAGGTTTCTAAATCTACAGACCTGAGGATAAGCATATTCTGGATTGTATGCAGCATATCTGCATCAATGAAGGGACAGGATTCTCAATTATAAGGAGGTTGGTATGAAATAATAAAAGGTTTCCTACTCCATGCTAGAATATTTTTGCGAAATACAACATCAAATTAGACCAGATGAGTCATTTGAAATAAGCACTTGAAAAAGAATAGTGTGATAGACCTGAAGAGACTCAAGTAGCAAGCCGTTATGTGATGGAAATGGAGACATCCAAATAATGAGTGAGATCATAATTTCATATAACATCCTTTGCTTAAGATTATTAAAATTAAAAAGTAAATAAACATGTGCAGATTATGCCTTCAGAGAAGTGAGGCTGCTTTATATCCATTGATCCCAGAAACTAATGAGGCATGCAGTTGCTTGCTCATATCATGATATGTTGATCAACACAGAGACAGAGAAAAAGCACACACTTCAAAGGAATCACCTTCTCCCATTCATCAATACACTATATACTTTACATCTCAACTCTCAACTAATAGTCCTTTTCCTTCTGGAGATAGAAAAAATAAAATTTGACCTTGTGGATGCTAATTAGCAACATTCACAGTATCAATAAAAATATTATGCAAGGCAATACACAAACATTTTCAAATAGGTCAATAGATCCATAAATTGCGCTGTATCAGGAGATGCATAAAATGTGCAAATGCATCCCCAGAACTTCTAAGTTGACAAAATAGAGCTGGAGGTCAGAATATTTTTTTTTTTAAAAAAAAAAAAAGTTCGCCTGCAAAAATTTGCATCTCAAGCTGTCACGCAAATGTGGAACTGTACATGAACCAGAACCACAAGTATCCATCGAACCCAGAACCCAAACGACTCCAAACATAACAAGTAATGTGAGGAATTCTTTCCATAAGAACCTAAAGTTATTACTCAAGATCCGCACTGCCTCCAACCAGACTTCTTTATTGTAAAGATATAAATGTAGTCCTTGACTTACTAGGCATGCACTTGAGGGAAAATGCTGAGTGGGGGCTGAGTTGTGAACTCCCCCAGTCTTACTATATGGGTCACCTTCGCAGATTAATTTTTTGAAGTTCAAATCTTTTAAACAAACTTTAAGCTGCCCAAAATAAAACCACCCTAAAAATTGAGGAAGACAAAAATGGATGACATAAGATTGAAAGAACGTGTCAAGAGCCATCATGGGATCTAGCTCTCTACTTCTACAACTGAAGAATCTGGTGACTTCTCTAGTTCTCTTTTAATTATAGATCAAGCTAATCCTCTGACAGCTTATTATCCCAGGCTTCATTTGTTTTACATTCATAGTTCTAATTGTGAGCCAACGGTATGCTTATTTGATACTTATTCAGAAATTTGTTTCTTTATTTTTGCTATTCTTTCTTTACACTTAATGTTTGTAGTATGCAAAATTGACATTAGGTTTTCTTGGATTTTTGTTTCTGTATTTTTTTAGAGTCATGAATTGTATTCTGTACAAATATATAATTATTGAGTTGATGATTTCACCTGCCATTACAGAATCAAAACATCTCCACTCCACATCTTAGACACCGGCATTGATAAGAAGTCAATAACTAGAAATGCCAAAACTGCTTGATGATACAATTATCATTATAACAGTTGACAAAGAATTGTCATGAATGATGCATATTGAATCCCATTTTCAGATTTTCTTTTGTTTCTCTAGATATTGTCATGGCTAGAAGTTAGAACTGTAAATAGGTGGAAATACCTAATAGCCACAAACTTGATGCTTCAGAGACCCAGGACAAGGAACACGGATACAGCCAACCTCGGCTCCAGAAAATTCTCATGATACAGAGGCTAATACAATCATAAAACATAGCTCACCCGTACGGAGAATACACCAAGCCCTGTTGATAGCCATATGTAACTGCTTGCTGGTAGCCAAGATTTCCAATATAAGCACCTCTAGCAGCTGGCAGACCTCCAGGGTAAGGTACTGGCGATCTGAACCTTCCTATGAGCAAGAAAATCAGGAAAAACACACTGATGTAATCTAAACCTATTGATAATTTGTGAATTTGAATCATTCTTCCACTCTTATCACATATTTCAAGTACTGACTACCTACTGATTCAAAACTACACATTCGTTCTAAACCTTGAGCTTTCTTGTAAGTTAGTGCCAAGTGTCACTATGCTGGAGCTTCATGGGGATGTGAATTACCCTAACTCTAGTCAGTTGTCAGTTAAGAGTTCAGTGCTAATCCAATTGATTCACAAAGTCTCTTTGAAATCTGCTAAAATTTTATGGATTGTACCATTCTTCAATTGCATACAATTAAAAAGTTGCATCCGTTTCATTTTTTCATACAATAGCTGTTATTGAGATACAATATCTGTCTTGTGCAAGATGGGATGAGAAGTTGTTGTCTCTTACTTCTCAGAGTCAGAGGAACTATAAGGTAGACATCCTTGTTATGGTATAAGTTTCCTTAAAATTTTGAAAAGGCCAACTTTAATTGTGGTTTGCACTATGGTTTACATAATAACTGTAGCAAAACTAAACACATTTCCTAAATTTTACCATCAGCTTCAAAAATCTGGAATAAGTTTTAAAGAATTATTGCAGATGATAAAAGTACATGAATGTTGAATGACAGGATACTAGAATACTATACTACGGGAATTTGGAGTAAATAACTAAATAACCCTTCTACATAAGTTCATTGCGGCAGCTTGTACATGTTCGACTTAACATTAGGCATTTGCACTTGTCGATTCTGTCTTGATAAGGACTAAAACAACAGTGAGAAATATTGCTCCAGAAGACAAATGTCTTAAAGATTGACCGCAGACAAGCATATAACGTGTCGGCGGATTAGATGCATTACCAAAAGGAAGCGCCAGCCGAAGTCGTCCCAGAGCAGCCAAATTACAATTTGCCCGCCTTCCGTCAATAACTGGAGTTGGATCAGCACATGCCCTTCTAGCTGACTCGGGGTCAGAAAAAGTCACCTAAATCCTCCAGAACAAAAAATACATTTCCACCCATGTCATCAAATCGTCCAACATACTTTTTCATGCATTATATACATTCATAACAGAACGTAAATTCGCGAAGAAAAGTTAGCAGACACAGAAAAAATAAAAAAATAATAAATAATAAAAGCGAGGACGAATGCATTGAGAAACAGGAATATGAAGCATCTAAGATGCCAACGTCTCAGCAATTCAACCGACAATTATTCAAGGTTTTCCAACTGCAATGAAAAAATCATTCTATAATGTAAAGATAACAAGAGAACACTCACAAAACCATATCCTTTGGATCGGCCGGTGTTCTTATCAGTGATGACGACGGCTTCCAGAATCTCCCCAAATTGCTCAAAGTATCGCCTAAGCGTCTCACTTTGCGTCTCCCAGGCCAGCCCTCCAACAAATACCTTAGTAAGAGTGGTGTCTCCGAATGGAGAATTCATGTGCTGAAATCCTCCCGGACCCGCCCCGGAGGTTGGTCCTGGGAGCAGCGGCGGCGGCTGCTGCTGCTGATAAGCCATATCAACTAAATTGCCCAACTTAAACAGACTTTTGCTTAAAAAAGAAAGGAGGTTTTACTTAATCACAAAGTTGATCAAATGAAGTGAAAACATCATTTTAACAGGAAAAACCCTAGACACAAAAACCCGCAGAAAAGGAAAAACGAGAGTAAAGAGGCATTATTATCTATATATACACACGAAAATTAGGACGAACAGGAGAAATTTGAGTTTGAAACAGATATGGAGGCATAGAGAAGGGAAGCAAAAAAAACACAGAACAGAGGGTAAAAAGGGGACATTCAAGAAGAAAAAGAAAACACTAGAATCGAGTTGAAAAAGTGATAGCAACTGGGTCAAAACTCAAAAGGGGTAGTGGGTATTGATCAGCAGTACAAGAGAACAGAATAAGAACATGTAAGGACTAATTGGGGTGGTGGGGCAACGGGGAATCAAATCACGGAGAGGAATTGTTGGGTTATCACAAAACAAAATCCTATGTAATTGCAGGAATATACAGTCAGGAAGTGCTAGGTTTTGAAATTTGATTTATGGGAGAGGGAGAAGGTGGTGATGATGGAGAAAGATGATCTGGAAAACAGTCATCATTCGTCCTTCTTTTTCACATCACTGTACGAACGAGGAAAGGGTATGAACTTCGCGGAATAAGGTGGGCGGTAATGGGTCCCACCGTGACCCCCTTCTTCGGATAATGGACACTCAAGTTTCACATAAATTTCATTTTCATCACCTAAAGTTTTTTTCTTTCTTTATTTCTTTATGTACAAATATATATTTTTCCGAAAACAAAAAAGTATGAAAAAAAAAAAAAAGACGCTGTAAGAGTTTATGGATAAAAGATGAAATTATATGGAAGCAAAACTAATAATTAAAGTAAATAGGAGAAGTCTAGCTTAGTCAAGAATATAATTTGACAACATAATCCGTATTTCTTCAATCACAATAGATTTTTATAATATAGTGTGCCATTGGATTTGGGTATGCTCCTTCTTCTTTTAAGAAGACTAGTTTTAAACACGTGCGTTGCACGGGATAACAGATAGACTTTTTAAATATAAAGAAAAATATCAATATTAAAAACTAACTCTCAGATAAATCAAATATTACATTACCTACATGTGTATAGGCAAATATTAAAATTCCATCAACAAATATATGTTGTATATAGTAATAACATGAATTAAAAATAAAAACTAATACATAAATATAATTCTATATAGCTAAATATTAAAAAATGTCATAAGCGACAATTTATAGGATATAACCATTAGAAGAAAAATTCCCATCAAAATTCCTAGTACTATCTTATATATTCAGAGACCGGCGCTTATGGCCATCAAATTTTAAGAAATTTGTTGAACTCCATCCAAACCTCCAAATAATAATCCAACAGAAACACAAAAAACCACAATCAGAAATTAACAATCAAATCAAAAACACAACATGAATGAGTGAAATTTTTATGACATCTACTTGAATATACATATGGTTGCAAGAAATAAAAAATAAATGAGCAATACAAAATAACCCCTGTAAGTTGTTATGATGATATATCAAGAAGTACCAACTCATTCCAATAAAATGATGTATGTCTGCCTATACACATTAGTCATTGCTAAACCAATTTGATAATACAACATACAGGAACAACTCTAAATGGTAATCAATACTTTCACCATCAACTTCAGGGAATATAACACTTACCTAAATAGTTGTTCACAAAATATTGAAGACAAAGAACCCCAATCAAAGTGGATCAAAGTGTCACTTAGTGTCAAAAAATGGAGAATTTGATAAAACAAATCACTTAACATTCATAAGCAAAATAATGCAAATTGTTATAAATTAATGTATTACTTTTAGAAAATAATCAAAACTCTTGTAGTGAAATAGACGGATAGATCCAGTAATGATAATTTAACTATTTGAGAAAATATGTATGGCTTATTGGACTCTCCTAATGATCAATCAAATAAGAGTGAATAAATACAAACTTTATTCAACACAAAAATGAAATTTGAAAAAAATTTTAGAAACCATAATTAAGTATGGAAGTTCTAAAAGAAAAATATTCTATAAATCATCTATCATTCGATTTTATCAACCATTCATACACACACAAAAAAAAAAAACTAATTTAACATGGCCAAATAATAAAACTAATGCAAAGTCCATACATCCAATTTTGGCACAAAATCAAAAAAAGAAAATTCTTCGAACGAGAAATCAATTTATGCTAATATCTAATCAATAATTTGCATATGTAACTCACATTTGTTTATCTGTGGTAATCCAACTCGAGTATCTCCTATCATTACCAATCCCCATTATAGTTAATTTTTTGGAAGATATTGACATAGAAATCTTTCTTGTTTTCCTATCCAACGAAACTTTTTACACACATCCAAATTCAGCAATGTAAAACAATCTCAATTAACATCTCATATCAATAAGTGAACCAAAAAATACAATCTTTTTGGGGAACTGAGAACCTGGTATATAAAATCACTAATATATAAAATGTATGATGTTTGTAAAACATTCGGTTTCCCATTTTATCCATATCTTTTTCTCTTAATTCATATTTTGCTCCTATATTTATTACACCTCTTTTATTACATGTCATGTCATTAATCCTTTTTGCCTTCATTATTATTTGTCATTAAACTTCTCTACTAAAACCATTTTTATTGTGGTTAACTTTAATTATTTTTAGTTTATTCTTCAATTTTAATCGCGCACCGAACTTTTAGTTAGTATTATACAATATTATCAATGCATCTTAGATAGCTAAAGATTTTTTTTAAATTGTGTTATCACTGTCATCACTAATGGAAGAACAAATAAATACTCAAAAACTATTGTAGCTATCATTCTCACTCTAAAATAATTGTAATTTTCATTTCAATTACAAGTTTTAAAACAAAAATTAACAATTATTTGCTTAGCAATTTATAATTAAAATATTTTATTAATATTATGTAATTAATCATATGTTATCATATAACGTGCAACACACGTCTAAAGTACTCATTTCTTAAATATCATTTGCCAATTTAATTTTCATATAACAAAATCCAAAAAGAAACTTATATACATAACACATGGCACACAAAGAAAATTAAAAGAAATTTAATTTTCTTAAAACCACAATTTCATATGATTTTCGAATTAAAATATCATACATATATTATCCCATCATAAATTAAAAAAAAATGGAAATCTATCAAATATATCAATTTAACTGCTTAAAAATTAACCAATGATAAGAAGATAGAAATTTCGAATGATTGTTAAAATTAAAAATTTCATGCATCGGGCCAAAAGATTAGGCTAATTTAGCCCAGGGAAAAAAAAACAAATGAATTAAAATAAATTTAAATACTTGAGGAAAATGGTTGGAAGGAGGAATTATATGAAAATTATGAAACTTACCTCAGATAAACTTGATATAAATCATATCAATTAAAAAAAAAAGATTAAAACTAAATCAGCACCCCATCGCACAAGATTTCGATTTATATTGAGTGTTTGAGAAGAAATGAATTACCAAAATCAGTTGAGATGATATTTATATTAAGATTTTTTATTTTTCTTTTTTTTCTTCTTTCGTACTTCTAGAATTTGCTTGTACATACCTCTGGAGTACTTAATTTTGGTTTCATATTTTTATGTCAAAACTGTTAATCAATCAAATAAAACTACATTTGCTATTGGTTGCAAGATGTAAAGATTGGTTCATATCAATACAATTCACTGTGTAATAATTACAAACACAAACTCATTAAAAAAATCCAATATTTAACCGATGTTCAAGATCAAAGCTCAAATAAAATAATAATAATAATAATAATAATAATAATCTATATATTAATAATAAGAAAAGTTTGTCTGGTATGATTTTTCCCACCGATAGTCTAGCTTCATAAGAATTTTGATGGTGTCACAATGACGTTATTTATGAAATTATATATTTTTATTTTTTTCTGAATTATCTTCTTTATCTTTTCCTTTTCGAAATTTATACTAATGAAATTTGTTTTTTAATTTTTTTAATTTCTCCTTTTACCTTATCATCTAATATTCATCCAATTAAGGATTCAATCTTACAGTAAAAATTCAGATCTCCTAATATTTCTCTTCTCTTATTTTTGATTGTTGATTTGAATTATTTTTCTTTTTATTTCCTTAATTCATTTTCATGATTTCTACTTTTAGGTTATTAGCGTAAGGTTTTTTTTTCTTAATTAACTCATCACGTATCTTTAATTTTTTATTTGAATTATTTTTTTAAGAATATTTGAATTAATATTTTTTTATATTTTCTTAATTAATCTTTTTTCTTGACTTAAAATTAAAAATCAATAAAAGAGATATATTTCAATTGCAGATTTCAGTTGGGTTTCGTGTTATGTTTGGGCTTGAATTGTACTTTAGTTCGGATTATTGTTTTACCACTTGCGTCATGGAGAAATTTTTTTCCCTTTTTTTTGACAATTTACTTTATTTTTTTACCATCTATCTGCCGACAATTGATTATTTTATTACATATGAATTAAAATTATGAATCTCTCTTTTTCTCTCTCCACTCTCTATCACACATATACACATATACTACTCTTGCTAAAAATATTATAATAAACATTTGAAATTTTTTTAAGCATGCTTCAATAATTCTTGAATTAATTCTTTTCAAAAAAAAATAATTCTCGAATTAGCCTGCTTTATATATTTTAAATCTATGAAAAGCCAAATTTGACGGACTATGGTTTCATTAGTTTTTTTTTTGGTAAGCATAGTCACATAAATTGTACATTCCCACTATTGATTTTGTGGAAATTAATTAATCGTATTTATATTATATTTTGTGAAAGTTTAACAGAAAATTGATTGCTAATTCTGTATTATCTTTTTTAAAGTATAGTTACTTTATATTTATTTTTAATTAAAAATAATTAAAAGTACAATCAGAATAATATTTTTTCCTTCAATAGAAAAAAAAGAAATTTTCAAGTTTAGTATTATACTGGAAAAATGATCTGGACTTAGTCTTTCTTTTCAGCCCTAATTTTTTTAATTTATGTTGTTATGCCACTGCAACTCGCAGGGTGAAAAATCTAGTAATAGTAATAGTAATAATAATAATAATAAGGATTTTAAGGAAAGCATCTAAGGAATAAAAATGCAACCATTAATAAATCTTCCACATAGTTTTGTTTTTTTTGATTGGCCGTCATCATTCATATGTTTGCAATCATTGATGTTAATCAGTCTCTCAAAACTTTTTGAATCGCTCCAAGATCAATACAATAGAAAGGGCTTTTGTCTCAGTAAGTTTCTCTATATTCAAAGCCATAGCCCTTTCGGCCGATTGACGTAGACTTGGGGATATGAATGAACCAATTTATTGTGTGTTACCGCCACCAATCTCATATGTGAAAATAGAAAGAATAATCTTAAAAGAAATACATATATAAACAAGGACGAATTTTGAGGCAGGCTAGAACTGGCTTTAGCCCATGCCGGCTGGAAAAATTTTGAAATTTTATATAGAAAAATTTTTAAAAATTTATATTAGTCCATATTGAAAGCTTTCTATTAAATGCATATATAATTAGCAATTACTTTCATGCTCGTGTCGTGTACGTTTAACTATATTCGCGAATGAGAGAAAAGGCACATACGTTTAAGTCGAATTTCAAAGATTCACATATTCTCTTTTGTGTATAAACTAAAGTTGTAAAAGAAAATAAATATAGATAGATTAATAAATAAGAAGATGAAGAGTTTTTTTTAACCAAATAATTAAAAAATGAAGGGCAATTAAGGAATTTGATAAAATATGTAAGGGTAAAATATAAAATCAAAAGATTTTCCCACATTCTCACTTTTTATATATAGTGATTTTTCATAAATGAGCGACCATATATCCCAGTACTACGTAGTTGTCTAGTTCATTTTGGCGGGAAAAATCATAGGAGAAAAATACGCTTGAATATTAGTTTCTAAATATTAGTTGACAGTTTCGGGGAGTTAATTTTGATGGCAAGGATGTTCTTCACAAAGAAAGGTCATTTTGAGGGTAATAAATGCTAGAAATTAACAAGTAGAGATGTTTTGTACAAAATCGATTAAATATAGAGATGTTTAGTGCCAACTAGCCTAACTCAATAGATAGAAAGTCTAAAAAGGAAACCAAGAAAGAGAAAATGCTATTAGTTAGAGAACCCAAGACACATGTTTAAAAATCAGAGATCGATTTGTAATAGATATTATAGACTATGTGTTTAATATGTAATTTTCCCTTAAGTTGCATTGCGCCAAGCATGTCGACCTAGATAGTCAATCAAAGGGGTAAAAAGGAGATAAACCCCAAGTAATAATAGTAGTAGTAGTGATGATGATGATGATGATAATAATAATAATAATAATAATAATAATAAACCCCAAATAATCTATATATATATAAATAATAAGGAAGGGTGGCTTTTCCTGCTTTTTTTTCTAACTCTCTAAGGTTTCTGGCTCTATAAGATTTTTAGTGAAATCATTTAATTTTTTTGTATTTTTATCTTTATCTTTTTTTTGAGATTGTTATACTAATTTTTTAAATAATATTCACTTTTTTCTTTATTAACTCATATCCGATCCTTAATTCACAGTGGTTTCTTTAGTCAAGTATTTTGAATTAAGAATCTGTCACTTATCAAATCGAATACCAAATTAGTTGATAGTTCTATTTAAAAAAAATACATAGTAATTTTTATGATTCAAAAACTCAAGCATAGCACGTCGCTAAACTAATAAATTTCTAAAAATCCGTAACATTAATTGTAAATTTCAATTTATAATAATTTTTTAAGAAATTTTTATATGGTTATTGTAGTACAATAATCAATTGATTTTTTTAAAAATTATAGTACTATAATTTGTCGATTTTATAATTAAATTGGAAGTTTTTGATAATTTAAGTGTTACTGTATTTATAGTTGGATTATTTATTTGAGAGATAGACCGAATATTGATACGGTTGTACTGTAATAGTTGTTCAATAATTTTTATTAAACATTTTATTTTTATTAAATCACCTCAATTAATTTTTATTTATATATATATATATATATATAAAATTAACTGGTGATGTAATTCAAACAAGTGTTACGACAGTTATGTCTCTCACATTTTAGACATGAGGTCCTGGATTGAAACACACTCGCCCCTCCCCTATACCCATTGTATTAAAAAAGAGTTAACTAGTACCAAAAGTGTTACTGATAAATAAATTTAAATATAATAGAATGATTATAAAAACTTATATTTCATAGTATTAATATGACTCAACTGGCTGTATTAATAATTTACACTAAATTTTTGTATAAAAAATCATTGACATTTATTATTAGAGTAATTATAGGGATAAATATTTATTTGACATGAATAATTGATATTAGTTCTCTTCCCGCCTCTTATACGCACCGTATGAAAAAAATTAACTGATACAAAAAGTGTTATCGACAAATAAATAAATCTAAATATGATAGAATAGTTATAAAAATTTATATCTCATAATGCTAACATATGACTCAACTGACTGTATTAATAAATTTTTTAAATTTTTGTAAAAAAAAAATTATTGAAATTTGTTATTAGAGTAATTCTAAGTAGAGATGTTTATCTGATATAAATAATTGATATTTGTTAGTTGGTAAATATGAATTGATTATTTATATACAAGTGGTGGATTTGAAGGCCCACGGTCATCAAATACATGGTTGACAACTAAACATGTCATTTTTTCACGCTAAATAAATATATCTTCTTAAAATTACTATTATTATTACTTTTAGATCCCGTGTAATGTACGGATAAAAATTTTAGGAGTAATAATAATAGTAGTAGTAGTAATAATAATAATAATAATAATAATAATAGCGATTTTATCCCCAATTGTGATCATATAGTTGAGGGATTGATTTCATTTTTAAATAATACTTATAGCATACTAACAAGTGTGAGTTCTTAGCTTTGTAATTATTGCATTTTGTTATAGCATTAATATTAGTATTGTTAAATTTAACTATCTACATAAATAAAAAATAAATTTTAAATTGTTGTTAAATGTTATACATGTAAGTTAAATTTAACAACTATTAAAGTATTACATTAAATGTGCTAAACAAAATTTCTAAAATCTACTCAAATCCAACTAATCCCCATTATTTTCGAAAGTTATTAGTCAAATTTTATTAAATAAATAAAAAAAGAATTTTTCAAAAACGTTATATTCTAACAAAATGTTAAAATTGTTATTAAAGTTAACAACAAGGTTAACAACTCACTCAAAAATATTTTTTTAACAATTTCCTTTATACTACTAATGTAGGTAGTTTTTTGAATTGTTAATTAACAACTTCACTAATAATTTAGTTTAACACTACCAATATAGAGGCTCTTACATAGTTTTTCTAAACAAACGACGTTGGTTCTTTTAGAAACTGACTTTACCATTAAAAATAAGAAATAATCCACTTGTAGTTCCAAGAAATCACTAATTTATATATTAATTAATCCACTTAAGTCTCGGTACCTTTTGTACTGTGATTTTCCTGTTTTTCTTATTTGGTAAATTTTGAGGTAATTATTCCTTTTCTTTTTAATAAAAGAACTCAGAGAATACTTGAATATGTGACCATCGGGTTTAATAACTAAACGTTAACGATTTTGCCCATTTATTTTGTTTGTTAATCCTTTTTTTACTAATAAATAAATAAACTAACTCTAATATATCATAATTCGTTAATCCATCATCTCTAGTGTATTGGTGAGTTTAATGTTATTTGAATTTTTTAGTGCATTTTATATTTTTTTTGAATTTGTTAGTTTTATTATGATTTTTTTTAAATGAGGTGGGTAACAAATATTTTTTGTATTATTTTATATATGTACAAAGGATTATATGTAAGAATGTATGTTGTCTTTTAAACGATCTTGAACATTACGATCACTAAATTCATTGAGCTTATTGATTCAATTAATATATATTTGTGTTTTTATATTTTCTACAGAGATATAAATATTATAGATTTATATTTAACTATTTAATAATATATTTTAGTAAATTTTGCTGCTTGTGCAACATACGGGTGGTTTAACTTGTGATTTTTTACTTTATTTAACAAAGTTAATTCTTTAAAGGAAACAAAGTTGGTTCCTTGAGAAATTTCTTCGCCACATGGTGGAGGCCAGTCTTTCTATGAAAAGCTCATAGCTCTACTATAGAGCTCAAACAATGAGCTGGACTGCCAACTTGGAGAAGCCACATACGCAAAGGAAATTTCCCTTCCAATTAGACGGCCCACTCTCAAAATCATTGAATTTGACAAAACCCCCACCCCAAACCCCACCCCCCATTTCAGAACACCCCATGTCCCGCCCCAATTCCTCTCGGTTTCTCTCTCCCCCGTAACTGTAGAAAATCGCCCCACCACGGTCAATTCCGGCGGCCGGCAAAGCAGCTCCTGGCCATCGGAGAAGGTGACCCAGCCCACCCAAGCCATCCCCATCCCAAAATCTCCGGTAATCCCCCTCTAAACGAACTGAAAGCTGGTCGAGGCCCCTCTCGGGAGATGGACGGCCGGCGAACTTGGTTGGACAACGGAGAAGAAGAAGAAGCACAGTTGGCGAGCTCGGTAATGCTCGACTGACTTTGCAATCTTCTCCTCCCCCGACCAGATGGAATCGATCTTTTTCATAAAATTTGTCCTTTTTTTCAGCTTGCAGAGTCACAAATCATCAGCAATTTAAAAGAAGAATATATTGGAAATAGAAAAGGGAATAGAATTATTATAATTAATTCGTGAATATTGTTTGGAAAGATATTATGCTATCTACAAGATTGATATCTTTGTTGTTCGTCTTAATTAGTTTACATCCCACACCCATGATTAATGTCTCATCCTTCTTAGCAAAAATTAATTCATTAATTAGGAATTAGATCGGAAGAGCAAACATGCCCACAAGTTTTTGCATTCGTTCAAGCTCTGCTTTCTTTATTCAAAACTTGTTTAATTAATTTGAGTTTAAATATACAAACATCAGAATATTAAGTATCGAAACGAAATTAATTGAGATTTGAGCAGATATATAGCAAACGATAATCAAGTAGAATTTATAAATGTAAATTGCCACAATATATATATATATAT
>CAVNYN010269726.1:0-54851 GCA_963692815.1 Nyctanthes arbor-tristis
GCCCAAACAAATCAATCAAGCATGCATAATGCTCCATTTGAGCTGCAATTCCATAGTCTTGAGTCATGCAATTGAAGTAGCGCTTTCCTTCTTCGACCTTACCAGCATGACCACAAGCAGATATTATGGCGAGGAATGTGACATGATCGGGGTGGAAGCCATCCTCTTCCATTTGATGAAGTAGAGCTAGAGTCTCCTTAAGCAGACCATGGTTTCCATAAGCAGAAATTATGCCATTCCAAGAAACTTCATTCTTGTATTCCATCATGTCAAAAACTCGTAGTGCCAAATTCAAATGGCCACATTTAGCATACATGTCTATTAATGCACTCTCAGCAAAAACATCAGAGCTGAATGCATTTCGCATCATGAAACCATGGATGTCTTTCCCATAACAAAGAGCTGGTAAGCTTGCACATGCAGAAAGAGCGCCTGATATACTGACACAGTCATATTTGGCTCCTTCCAAACCCATACGGCGGAAAAGATCAATGGCATGTTCTGGCTTGCCATTCTGGCAACAGCTTGTAATCATTGAATTCCAACAAACAGAATCTCTTTCAAGAATCTTCGTAAAAACTTGATAACCAAGATCTAACCTTCCACATTTAGCATACATATCAGCTAGTGCGGTTCCCACATAACATCTTAGTTCAAGCCCATTTCTAAGGATTTTACCATGTAACTCCTTCCCTATTCTCAAGACGGTCAAACCAGCAAAAGCTGGTAACACACTGGCTAGAGTAACAGCATTGGGCCTCATTTTCTTATGACACATCCATCGAAAAATTTCTAATGCTTCAAGATTCATCCCATTGAGCACAAACCCTGAAATCATAGAAGTGCAAATAACAGCGTCCACTGCAGAGCCCTGGTGAAAGACCTTGCAAGCGATTTCCATTTTCTTGCACTTGAAATACATATCAATAAGTGCATTTTTTAGAAAAAGATCCAGAGCCACATTGTGTCTTGTGATGTAACCATGGATCTCCCTCCCTTGATTGAAATTCCCAGATTGAGAAACTGATGGAAGCAAACTTGAAAAAGTAATAGAGTCTGGTTTGACCCCAGATGATATCATTTTAAAAAATAAATCCAAAGCCTCATCCATATACCCATTCTGAACAAAGCCTCCAATCATACCATTCCAAGCCACACGATCAGTTTCTTTTACTGAATCAAATAGCTTTTGCTGAATCAAATAGCTTCCTCGCGTCAAACAGGCAGCGACATTTTGCATACATTGTCACCAGAGTGTTAGTCACCAGATTATCCATATCCAGCCCACATCTAACAATTAGCCCATGAATTTGAGTACCAAATCCAACCATTGCGTCGGAACCACAAACAGAGAGAATGCATGCATAAGTCACTGAATTAGGTCGAATTTCACTATTTCTCATTTCTGTAAACAAACCAATCGCCTTATCCATGGAATTCCCACATTTTAAGAAACAATTAAGCATTATGTTCCACAGAACGTTATCTCTATGAGGCAATTTATCAAACAAAGAACTTGCAGCTTCTACACAGTCATTCTCTGCATAGAACTTGACTAAAGCGCTACTAACATACACATCCATCTCAAATCCGAAATCTTTAATCATGCCATGTATATATGTAACTAAATTAACAGCCCTCAAGCCTCCACAAGCCTTAACTACATAAGGAAAAGTATACTTATCCGGCCAGGTACCAAAAGCCAACATCTTAAAATAGAACAAAATTGCGAAATCAAAATTACCCGCCATGGTAAAACATCTAATCATCCAATTCCAAGAGGCGGAATAGCATAAATTTAGTTGATAAAACAATTCCTTAGCATCAAAATACTTGTTACACAAGATATACGCTCCCAAAATTCTTGTGCCCAAAATTCCCACCTTTTGGAGCCCAATTACCGTAATCTGGGCGTGAATTTGCTGCGCTTGTTGAAGAATAGTAGGAGAAAAAGAAGGTTCTTTTTGTAACAACTGTGCAAGGTTGGATGCTAAAACCTCCAAAGTGAACAGAGAGTAAAAGGGTTGTTTCGTGATGTCTGTGTGTGTGAAATGGCACTTGGAACTAAAAGCAGTACCGATTTGTGAAAAAATTCTTATATTTATCTTATACATTTGCTCATTTAAAGACAAGAATCATACGTTATTCTTTTTCTTTTTATCAGTACTTCTCGTTTGCGCGGGGTTTTTGACTCCTGGATTTGCTTTGCTTGGGTTGGTTGGGGACTGTGGCATTTAGTTGGAGATGATTTGAAGGCACTTCTGTTTGTGTTCTTGTTTTCAGTTTTTATTTTGTAGAACGTTTTCTGTTTTTTAATTTCATTATGTGTTTTCTGATTTGTTGAAAATGCGTCGTATTTGTCTATTCCGAAAATTAATTTTCAGAATGAAAAACTAGAAAATGCGTTCTATTAGACATTTTGTGAATTTTTTTTTTACTCTACATCTATGTCCGCAATGATATGTCATCTTCAAATGGCTTGATCTTTTGAGTTTCGATCTGTGCAAGGCGATGGTGTACACTGTGGAACCAACTTTTCATCTCTGATAGAACCTGCTGGATATTATCTCATACAAAAGAGAACTTTAGGGTCATATCTATAATGTATTTCATTTTTGAGAAGCAAATTTAACTTTTAATTCATTAGCTCAACTTGGACATGGCTCGTTAAACATGTATTGACATACATTCTAGCATGTGGAATGAGTTGTTATTTGGCTCAAAGTTTGTGATGACATGTAACTAACTGATTGTTTGTAGTTCGTATTACCAAACACGAAATAGACTAACTCAATTGATGTTGTAGATAAATTATTCAAAAGACAAGCTTCTTTGATCCAAAAAATGCACAAAAATCAGACGACTTTGATCAAGCAGATGTTAGAAATGTTTGCCAATGTATATCATATTTACTAAGATTAGGAAGGAAACATTTACAAAAAGTTTATTAATGTTTAATTCAAACAATTTATTAGAAAATACAACAAGATTAGAGCACGCCATGTAATTTTACTTTGCCCACTGGTCTCTGTGCTCTCTCTGCCATAGGGAATCATCATCTTCAATGAAATCTTCCATACGTTCAGCAATTGTTCAAGCAAGCCTTCTCCACCACCAACCATTGCACTATGCAGGAACACTTGTTCAGGCAATTAACCAAAACAATGACCTCACATTTTACAACTGTGACAGGTTCTATAGTTTTTCATTGACATATCCAATCCTATTAGAGTACAATGAATTTTCTCAATTAGTACAATAGGATGACATAGAACTATGATATAAAAATTTAACCCAACTTCAAAAATTCCAAAAAGAAACATGACATTTCCAGCCAATATTCACAAGGAAGAAAAATGTGTGACTCCATAGAGGAATTCAAGAATTGATGCATTTTTAGAAGCAAAACTATAAATTGAGCATCACAACCTCTTCTTTGACTTATGAGCATCACAAACTCTTCTTTAACTTATCAATCAAGTAACAAATACAGAACCTCAAGCTGAATTGCAATTAAACATCAAAGAAGCCAACTTCATTAGCACCAATCACCAAAAATATCAAAAAGGGGCAACTCCATTTCTCTGTCTACTGAATGCCTGATATTGTTGAAAGAAGAATGACATCAGTTTTAAATGCTTAAATTTGGAGTAGATTAATGAATGTTTATCATTATCATTCTCATGTTTAACCCAAATATATCACTTAGGGAGAGACAAGAAATTTGAAATCAAGACAGTTGTAAGTGTCAATATAATTGCAACAGCTCAAGGATAAGGAATTTTCACCATTTCATACAAAATCAAGAGAACCAGAACTTTCTATTTCTGTCGGTGGAAAATGAGAATGAAAGCAATGGGTAATACTCTGCAAATTCAAGGACCAATGGATGCACGATCAAGATCATATCTAAAGCCTATTTTTGTCTCTCTTTGTACCCCACTGATGCAAGGTAATCAATTACCTTGTTTCCCTTTCTTAGAATGTGTTGAAATTTATCTCTGCATGTATTAGTCAGCTACCAGATATGTGTTATAGTATAGGCTATATCCCACCCCGGTACTTCTTTCTCTTTGGTACAGAATTTGTATGCCATTATAGAATCAACTTCCACCAAAATTTGCTGCAGATTCTACTTTATACATATGTAGTTCCAATCCAGCTTCTACTTTGTTGAAAAGCTCAGCCAGCAACACGGAACAATCTCCAAAACATTCATAATAATATCCCAATGTTAGGTTTCTCCAAGAAGAGAAGGCTAAAACTTGACAGAATTTTGAGGCTATCCTTAGTCCTTATTCTGTGAAAAAATGTTTAAATCATTCTGTTTTCTTGAAGATTAAAAACTATATTTGGCTAGGAAACTACATTTTCTCGTTTTGGCTAGGAAACGCTGAGAACGACATTTTTGCGTTCTCTGTTTCCTTCATTAAATAAGCCAGGCATTCTCGAGAAAACATTTTCAAAAACGACCAATAGAACACGTTTTCAACGTTTTGATAGAATGAAAACAGAAAATACCCTAAAATCGCCAAACAGAACGGCACTCAGATTTTCTTTTTTATCTATTATTATACTACTTTTTTAAACAAGAAACCCTTTTCTTTTTGCCAGAGAAAATAATGACATGTTAGAAAAAGATGGTAAAGAGTTTTTAATGGATTATCTATTCTTTTCTTGTGACTGTAGAGAAAAAGATCTCACTTTTTTCTTTTGGAACCACAAATTTAAGATTAGTCTTTTATACAATCGGGGTACTTCTCAGGGACTTCGTATAGAATCAAACGCATTATTTTTTATTTTAATAAAGATGTACTTTACCAGTTAAACTATCACCTTTAATCTCAAATTCAAGATCTAGGGATACAATGACATAAAAATCTCTAGGGATGACATCAAAAAAAATTTGATTTGCTCTAGACAGAGCTTCTGATCTCATTTGCGTGGGGTTTTTTACTCTTATTTTTGCTTGCATTCTTTGGCGGCAACATTTTGCCAATCTACTTTATAGTCCTTGGCAGTGATTTTAAGATTATCTCTCTCTTTTTTTTTTCCTTTACCTATCATTTTTTTTACACTACGATACCCTTTTTTTACCAGAGAAGAATAAGGCTGGGCGTCCGATCTGGGAAACCACCAAACCCTACACAACCGACCCGAAATGAGTAGGATCGGGTCGGTTTGCTATAGTAACGGGTCGCCCGGCATGTTAGAAAGTGGGGAACCCGACCGGGTTGAGTCGGGTTCCGAGTTGACTCGGTATAACCCCGGGTCAACCCGCTTAACCCGACTCGGTAAACCGAGTCGGGTTATTATTTATATATTTATATTTTTTTTCAATAAAATCATTACCTTTTTTTGGGTTTGAAACTAAAGGTCACAAATTCACAATTGTTTGTTTTTGATTCCTTCCTAATTCATTTTTCTTTTTGACAATTTCACACATACAATTTCACACAAAAGCTCAAACACAAACTCTCTCAAGTCTTAACTCTCAAAAACCCAAGTTATGCCAAGTTCAATTCCTCTTCCATCCTCCACTTCTGCTGCCCTCGACTCCACGCGCGCTAGCCGCTAATGACTGCTGGTCGCCTTCCATGTCACCCTTCTGGTCAAGCCGCCACAGCCACCGCCATCTTCCGGTAACGCCGCTGCCGTTCCTGCTACCCTTTTCGCGCTGCTGCGGCCGTCTTCTTCCCCATTGCGCCGCCGCCGCCGTTCCAATGTTGTTCATAATGACTAAAAATATGTGCAACATAGAGTAGTCTTTTGTAGAAAAGAGAGAGAGAAATTACTAGAAGTCCTTGATTTTTCCTATGAGATACAAATATTTTTTGCGCCTCAGGATTGCTTTGTCTTTCGATTTTTTTGTTTATGAAATGAGTCAACAAATTCAGAAATGTAGCAGATGGGCCAATTTCAGGAAATTGGGCCTTTGTTCTTAAAAAAAAGGTAATTGGGCCTTTTTTTTTGGGCCAGCTCTGTAGTCGGCCCAAACAGCCAACCTGACTCAGGTTGACTCGGGTTTTGAACCCGAGCCGGGTCGGCAAGGGTTCGAAAATTCCAACCCGACTCACTATCGGGTCGAGTTCGGGTTGGGCCAAAACCCGACTAGATCGATGCCCGGCCCTAGAGAAGATAATGACAGATGGAGTTTGGTTGCAAATGGAGTAGAAAATAAAAATTTCCTAATCCATAGATCCGTGAAGCAAGGTAGATCGAGGGTGTTCCATTCCATTACACTCCGAATTGATTTTTTTAATTTAAAAATAATAAAAATTATTAAATAATATAAAATAAATGTGAGAAAAATTAAAAAATAATAAATTGATTGAACAACCGAACTACCCCGAACATCATCTCAATCTTCTGCGATGCGCAATTGGTAGATCGCAGAGCTTATCATGGCCAATCTACAATGTTACCCATCCATCAATCTCCCGTTGATATTCTATTTTTATTTTGAAGTAAAACTAGATATATATATATATATATATTCTGTAAATGCATCCCCAATGGTACATAGATTGCTAATTAAAACTCTACATGGCATAAAAATGTATGGAGGATGTCAGACTTCTACATTTAGAAAGAGTGCTAATTATAGTCTATTCTATTTCACACACTCTCTAGTCTTCCCTCTTTTTCTTTCTTATCTAGGGGTGGAATCAGCACTCATCGTAAATATGTGCTCAAGATAGAAAATTCTATTTTATGTATAAAATTTACTTTTACTAAAAACTTCATAAAGATTAAAAATTAAAAAAATAAATCTATATATTAATAATAAGATAAGTTTGTCTAGTATAGTTTTTCCCCTCAGTGGTCTGGCATTATAAGATTACTTGTGACATCGCTTATGACGTCACGCTGTCTTATTTTTCTTAGTATTATTTCAGTTTCCTTGTGACATCCCAGAAAATTTAACCTCCAATTAAGCTACTTAATCAACGATGACGGTATAATTGCTCGAATTAAATTGGAAGATCTCAAGGTTGACGTTCAAATGTCAATTAAGGAAAAATGAAGTTACTAATTGATATGAATCAAAAGTTTAGTAACTTAACTACAAGACAATATAGAGTATAAGGATTTCTCAGTAATAAACAAACGAACCTCATTTAGCCAAGTCACCTCCTTAGGTCTATGATCACAATTGCACCAAGTGTCGTGGCATGATTGGCGGAACTCAAAATTTATTAAAAATAACTTTAACTATTATATAAAAAGCTAAAGGGTCCTCCTAGTCTTCCAAGCCTCTCCAACACCCCAACATATCCTTTCTCTACCCAAATTCGTCCAACCTTGGCAAAGGTGGAAAAACTACCATTAAAACCCAAGAAAATACTTATTTGATATTTGAAAAGGATTCCTTACCATATATAGAAGGATTATAGTTTGAAAAACAGCTTTAAATAAAGAATATCAAAGCCTTAATGATACTTTTTTCACTTGGGATTATTCAAGGGATCTTTAAGGTGAGTAACATGTGCCTTGACTCCCCCTCTTCGAAGCTCATATATCCCATTACTCTTTATGATATTCAATATTTGATTGTAATCGCTCCCTATACTCCTTTTCTTTTGCTTTGGTATTTGATTATTGACGGTACACTATTGCTTTGGTTAAACAATTGTTCCTCATTCATAGGCATCGCTAGTGACGCCGTTTACCTGTTTGCTTTGCTTTGTGATGCTATGGCCTTGCTATGAGGTCTTGGCCATTTTGAATTGTTATTGAATCTTTGTATTGCGCTTACGGGTAGAGGCTAAGCTAGTGGTAGCCCAACTTATACTTATGATTGGCTTTCTTGTGTATTATGGCCTTCTTTCATTCCATCATGAGTCAATGCATATCGTTATTTATTGGATACTTTGTACTTACTCTTTTTTTCCTACAATCATGTAAGTATTGAATTTGGAGCTCTTTAGCTGGATCGTCCCAAAGGTAGAGAAAATACATGTATGTGATAGAGATTTCAGCGCGTGGCCGAGATTTCATTATGGGTAACCCACAATACGCTTAATTATTAAAGTGCGCAGCGAAAGTGTCTGTAACGCCCGAATTCTAAGCACCCGGAATGTTGATATATTTTCTGTCTTTTTTAAAATAACCAAATTAAAAGTGGGTAAATATGAGGAAAAATAATCCTGGAATTGATATCCTGAAAACGAAAGATTCACTGATGTCCAAAAATAAGGAATTTAAAAATGTTCTAGAGCAAATAAAAAAATGTTTAATTCATTTTAAAATAAATTTCTAAATTAATTGCCACCACTGCTCAGTGCATCTCCTCTGACTCTGAACCTGCAAAAAGGTGTAATTTGAAAGAGTGAGTATTTCATAGAAATACTCAGTAGTCTCAGCGCAAATTAATCAAACTTATACCATAATATACATATAAACATGCAACTACATGAATATTTCAAAATGATTCTTTGTTCGAAAACAAGCATTGTATGGTAAATGCAGGTTTCCGACTCTCGTCTCATGCTATAAGACAAGTAAATACTAGCGCAAAGTAATCAAGTATTGCATGCATCTCATAAATATTCTCGTCTCATCTCGTCTCGTCTCGTCTTAAGTATAAAGCAAATAAGCTCATGCATACATAAATCACATATTCACATACATACTGATAGCGCATATCAATTAATTTTGCGCATAATTTGAAAATAGCTTTTTTTCTAGAAAAAAAGATGAGACTGCCTTAAACTTGTGAGCTAGGCAACCTTTGTAAAAATCTTACTCGCTTATAAATCTTCACGTCTAGTCTTGTCAAAATAAAATAAATTATTTTAATATAAAAGAAATAAACTTTAGGGACTAAATTGACACTCTGAAATAGTTTAGGACTGGGACTAAAAAGTCAGATACTAAACTCTAGGGTGGAAATCTGTGATACAGAAAGTTGGAAACCATATTTGACCAAACTGAAAACTTTAGGACTTACTTAGACAAATCGGGAACTTGAGAGACTTGGGTGTAAAATTAATTTAATATAATATCAAATCCTAACGTGAGTGCATACGTGAGTGCTTGTGAAAGAATTTGATGCTGGCGAGTGAAATTCAAGCTTATGGTGTGAAGATAATCGCGTTGCCATGCCTCTAGGCGTATGGGCAAGCTCGGTAATGGGTTCACAGTGAGTTCAAGAGGACAGGGGAGAGAGTTGACGCGAAGGGAAAAGGGATTCCGGTGAACAAGTCACGATGAAAAAGGCAATCTGGCGACATAAGACCGACCGGCGACTCCTATCTCTTCACTACCCTATCTAGCCTATATGGTGTAGTCCTTTTTTCATGTATAGGTAATGGGTGTATCTATGTTTAGGTATAATGTATATATGTGTGTTTGCTTTTGCAGTGTATCTATCTATTGGGTGAAGAACATGAGCAAGCAAAGAGTAAGAAGAAGCAGTGGATGTGGAAAAATCACCCGACCTCGACTCGTGAAGTTGCTGGAAATTTGTGTGTAAAACATATGAAGAAGGCTAAATTTATAGGCTTTGGTTGACTTTTCCTAGTTCACTTTGGTCTCACGTAGATGGCAGATTATAGTTAATTAGAAGGGGTAATATGGAATTTCATTCTCGTTCAATAAGACTTCATTGTGTTTGTTTTCTTGACGTGCCTTGGGTAAAGACAAATTGAATTGAGTTTCTGGGTTCTCCTTGTGAATTTGGAGTGTTTTCAACATGTGTGGTGGAGGTGGAAAAGTAATTAAATTTATTTGTTTTGTAGAAACGTGTGTTTGTTGGAGGTGGAATGATAAGAATTTGATTTCCCCTTGGAAGAGTTATAATGAGTAAGAAGTGGTCGACGTGGGGTAAATAACAAAAAAAAAATATTTTTTTTTCTTTTTTTTTTTTTTATTTGTGAAGTCTAGAAAACGTGCACAGTTAGATTGGAAATAGAATTTGATGTTCTTTACAAGACTCTAATTGAATTGTAGTCATATTAATGATGAAGTGAAATAATTTATTAGTTAAAATACCAAAAATATTTTTGTGACTAGACGAGCTCTAAGATCATTCTTTAAAATAGGTCTGATTATAGCGACACATTTTTTATTTAATAAAATTTTGTTCTTAAAATTTTAGGGTCGCTACAGTGTCTCAATACTTTTGAATTGAATTTTTAAGGTCTCGCCCTCAATTTTGGACTTGAAATACATGTTTAAACGCTTCCGTTACCGATGTTTCAAGATAATATGGTAAAAGAAATTAGAGGCGTGACATTCCTGATTTTTATCTCTAACATATCATTTTCTTTCTCTAACAACATCCCCCCTTGTCCTCTTATTATACTTTGAATCGAAAATTTGAATTATTTCCTTTAGATTCCTTCTCTCTCTCTCTCTCTCTCTCTCTCTCTCTCTGCTCTTCCGATCTCTCACTCACTCACTCACTCACTGTATATCCCTTATCCTTTCAATATAATTTGAATTGAATTGAAATACATGTTTAAACGCTTCCGTTACCGATGTTTCAAGATAATATGGTAAAAGAAATTAGAGGCGTGACATTCCTGATTTTTATCTCTAACATATCATTTTCTTTCTCTAACAACATCCCCCCTTGTCCTCTTATTATACTTTGAATCGAAAATTTGAATTATTTCCTTTAGATTCCTTCTCTCTCTCTCTCTCACTCACTCACTCACTCACTCACTCACTCACTCACTGTATATCCCTTATCCTTTCAATATAATTTGAATTGAATTGAAATACATGTTTAAACGCTTCCGTTACCGATGTTTCAAGATAATATGGTAAAAGAAATTAGAGGCGTGACATTCCTGATTTTTATCTCTAACATATCATTTTCTTTCTCTAACTACATCCCCCTTGTCCTCTTATTATACTTTGAATCGAAAATTTGAATTATTTCCTTTAGATTCCTTCTCTCTCTCTCTCTCTCACTCACTCACTCACTCACGGTATATCCCTTATCCTTTCAATATAATTTGAATTGAATATCTGAACAATTTCCTCTAAATTCTTTGTAATATAAATGACATGTCGTCATGTATTTTATCTATTTTATTTTTTCTTATTTTTTTTATTTTCTATGTTCTATTGATTTATTTTCTACCAGTTTAAAGTTTGAATCAAAAATAATAATTCTATTTTTTAATCGAATATATGTATTTTTTACGAATTAAGCAAAACGTCATATATTCTTCTTAATTTTTTGTGCTTTGCTAACCGAGTTTCTTATGTTTGCATTGTAGGGTTTTGATTGAATGCGATCTTTGTGTTTAAATTGTATAGTTTTGAATGAATGTTGTATTTTCTTCTATCGACAAGAGAATAGGAATTGGGACAGCTGCTTGTGACACATAGTTTTACAGCATAGAGAAAGCACCATCTTTTTGAAATCCTATTTGGATTAATCACCCATCTAAAGTAATGTTAATATCCTCCTTTTAGTTCTTATTTCATTTTTTGCATGCTGCTTTTTTAAATTTTATTAGATTTGATCTATTACTTATCTTCAAAAGTTTTGAGATTGGGGTTTGTTGTGATAATTCGATGGGTTCATTGAATTTCTAGATGTGTTGTATTTTTTTGTCTGTTGATCTACCCAAGATGACTTCTGGCTGATGGATAGTAGTGAGCATGTATATATTCATCTTAAACACATGTTCTATTCATATAGTTTACAATTTATGATATACATTGCTTTTTATTATTCTACAACTAAGTTGGATTAATACTTTGTGTATTTCTATACATTAATGACACTATATGCTTTTTTCAATTGGCAGATGTTAAGAGGTTGATGGGTTTAAGATTTAGCAATAAACTAGCTTTAAAATATGCATATGAAAAATGTGGATGAGATCGGAAGGGATGTAATTGATTTGCATTGGATGATCTATACACAAGGTACTAACAAATCATTAAGAATTTTTATTCTGCTACAATCTAAACCACTACTCTTAAAGTCTGCTGGAAGAAGCTTCATCCGTGGCTATAGCTTTAGAAAAAGGAAAGATTCATTACAATCAATAGAACAATGAAGAGATGACTGAAATAATCATTATGTCATATCTAGAATACGTAAATGATAAAAGACCATAAAATTGTGTATATATTTTGAAAATAAGCCACATTAGGATGTGTTCTCTTTATATTTCAGCTTTCATTTTTGAATTTATTTTTAGTCTTGTCTTTCAAGAGTAAATATTAAGGAAAAGAAGAAAAGAATGATTTCTTTTCTTTCTTTCAGAATTTTCAAATTTTTACACTGAAATACTCAAAATGTCATTTTGAGTTTTTTTTCACGCAACTTTTCCTTATTTTCAAATTGTATTTTTAGGAATATGAATATAAATAGATTTCCAATCTTTTAAAAGACTACAAACTAAAAATTTGAAATGGAAAACAAGCAGCCCAAAGTTTTTGGTTTTTGAGATCATTGTTACCTACTGATTAATGAATGCTTATTATATATTTTGGAAAAAGTCATCATTAATTGATGAAGATTGCCTGGGCATTTTTCTCTTTTGTTTAAAATTTTACAAACGAACACACACACGTTAAATTTTAAAAATAGCATGTAAGAAGCCGTACTAAACTCAAACTGAATTGAAGTAATAAAACCATGTTATAGCACAAAAGATACTTTTTAAAATTTGACCAAGTA
Organism: Nyctanthes arbor-tristis; assembly: GCA_963692815.1. Classification (NCBI taxonomy): domain Eukaryota; kingdom Viridiplantae; phylum Streptophyta; class Magnoliopsida; order Lamiales; family Oleaceae; genus Nyctanthes; species Nyctanthes arbor-tristis. The sequence goes on from CAVNYN010269726.1 coordinate 12,653, forward strand.
TGTTGATATTTTATTATTTAAGTGCTATTTTAATACTGTTGGAATTTTATATAACTTATATTCCTCTCGTACAATGTACATATGAGATATCTAGTAATCTATATATATAAAAGTAGAGTTTGTCTAGCTCAATTGATTATCAGGCCCAATTAAAAATAATTTTCTCGCTCATTATTTAATTTCTCTAAAATACCAATTTACTGACGTCATTATTCTATTATTATTATATTTTTCCTTATTTTTTTGGTACATTACATTTTACATTTTAATTATTTAATTTAATATTTTATTTTGGGACTTTTTCTATATATTAATTTAATATTGTTATTTTAAAATTATGTCTACATATTACATTTTAATTAGATATATCTCATAGTTACCTAATGGATTTCAATTTTACTTTGTTCAATTGTATAATTTCATGATTTTATATTATCTTACTATATTATATTTTACTTTCTCAGCATAATATGTCCATGAAATACACGGGTGTGAAGCATACTATGTCTATAAATGCACGAGTGTAAAACTAATATAAATTATGCTATGGGATTTTATTGTCTTTAAAGGAAATAAAAAATAAGAATTAATAAAAAAAATTATTGGTTTAATTATTATACTTTTTCTTTATTGTTATATTTTTTTCTTTTAATAATTTAATTTAATATTTATATTTTGAGACTCTATCTACATATTACATCTTGGTTAGATATATCTCACATTTACCGAATAGATTTGAATTATATGAAAATAGATAATATATCAACCTTGATTTCAATATTATTATTATTCATTTCCTTAATATTATACTTTTCCTTTTAATCATTTAATTTAATATTTTTATTTTGGGACTCTATCTACATATTACATTTTGATTCAATTATTATATTTTTCCTTTTAATCATTTAATTTAATATTTTTATTTTGAGACTCTATCTATATATTATATTTTGATTAGATATACCTCACATTTGCCTAATAGATTTGAATGATATGAAAATAGATAATACATAAATCTTGATTTCTGTTATAAACTAGAAGAAAAGAATAGAAAAATAGAGATAGAAGTTAGAGAGAAAACTCATGAACTGTATATTTATTCTTAATACAAGAGGACTATTTATAGACTTACAATACAAAAGAAAGTCTTGATGGGCAAATAAAATATTCTTGGGGTAGAGACCAAGATATGATGGCTATTAGAGTTTCAGGGTAAGTCATTCAGTATAAAACATATTTACAATACTCCCCATTGAATGACTATCTATACATTAACTGCCTCATTAAAAACCTCATTTGGGGAAAAACTTAATGGGAGAAAAACCTACCAAACTAGGAAAAAGAGTACAACTAATTATGATCAACTTTGGCATGTCCCATTGCTGCCTCATCAAAATCTTACAAGAAAAACCCAGTAGGACAAAAACTGATTGTAGAAAAAATAGTACAGTTGCTCCTCCTGATTTCGGCCACAATGGTTCTCATGCTTAGCCATCCACATCTCTCTAGTATCTTCAATATTTTAAAATATATTATGCTTCAACAGTATCAACTCTTCAGGAATTTTATATCGCAGGTTAATGTCATATGTGTCACAGATATTTATTTATTACACAAAAAATATGACTCATTAAAACCTTATAAGGAAAAAATCCTATGGGAAAAAATCTAAGTGAAGGAAAAAGAGTACATTATTATTTGGATATATCATAGATGTTATCTTGTTAAAAACCTTGATAGAAAAACCCCTTTGGACGGAACCTTAGATAAGGGTAAAAGAGTAAAATGCATATCTCCATCATATTAATTGATAATGTATATAAGAACTTTAAGTTATTTATATACTTCATCTAAGCATATCAAATCTAATGATATATTTTAATATATTGCCAGTCGAATAAAACTTCAAGTTTCAATAATACCTACCACATATTTAATGCTTTTTTAGCATAATTATCAATTGTCATAGTATTGGCATTGTATCAATTTGCAGGATTGTCCTTTTAGCTTAGCCAATATTCAATGTCAATAATTTTGTTGAAATTTAATTCATCATCCTCGTTATTTATTGAGCTCATGAGCATATATAGTCGACTATTATTTCTTGTCGATTCCACCCAATCTTAATACAGACATAACTTATCGAGATCTCCTTATTACAATAATTTTAGGCACTTGAGCCTCTTTAGGCACTTTTTAACCAGTTATGCATGTATACTCTTCTGAAGTATATACCTAAAAAGACTATCACAAATATCTGCTTCATATTTTTTTCATAGATGTTTATTTTGAAATCGACTACATCATGTTTCAGCCATGCCACTAATATTTCAAATCCTCTTATAGTATTTTATATCAATCTAATATTGAGCATCTAACATAGTATATCTATTGGTAACTATGTAGTCAGTAATTTGAATACAAATTTTAGGTTTGCATAATACGTGCGAAGATTATAATTATGAATTTTATATACTTGTTACCAACTATTAATTCCTCCTCTTAATACTGAGAAGACTATTTAGTTTAAGAAATAGTCAGAAAAACATTATACAATGTATTATCCTTTAAGGATGAAGCATACAAATAGGGATTCAAATCTAATTTGTATTCTCAACATCACAATAATATCCATCTTAATACATGTAGTTGAGCGAATATACATATCGCATCTATCAACTTTAGATGGAATTCTGACTGTAAGCTAAATATAAGGAGTGTCATATACTCTATTAGTATGTTATGTAAGGATATTGCTGCAAGTGAAAGATTAATATTACTTAAACACAAATTATTTGTTCTCAATTTAGTACGACAAATACTTGAAGCGTATAATATTATTTTGCTAACCATAGGCAATTAATATCCCAATCAATACATGAATATTTAATAACTTTTGAGATAAAATTTACTAGCAAGACACATATGTATTTATTTAGATATTTGAAACTTTTGCTCATAAACAACTGAGTCAATATTCTCGCAAACTTTTGATTATGAGTTTGACATTTGGCCTAGAGTATATCCAAATTCATAAATAATCTAGAAGGCCCACATGGAAGGTGAGTGGGCCTACACTGTTCACCTTGAACATTTTCCAAATATATTTGAAACTCAGTTCCAAATAACTAGTGATTATCAATAATCACATTACCTGAGAACTTGCAGCATACGAGAATTCTATTAAGTAGAAGAATCTTATAGTCTTTACACGATTCTCAATAATTCTTATCGTTAACAAATTGGAATGGTCTAACCGGTTATGCCAAATAATAAAATTTTCATAATATTGAACTTCTAGTTCAATAAAACAAGTAATGTATTTGAACAACACAACCAAAACCTTTTAAGCAAGAGACATCAGATTCTCAACCAAAGAAATGTCGCAAGAGAGAATACTGATAATAGATGATTGGTTTAACACGAATTATCACTACAGCATATGATGTGACATGATCCCGAACAAAAGTTGGGAGTTTTATTTTCATAAACAATGGTCTAGCAATTAGTTGAAAATATTTAATAAAAAGTTTTACTAAACCATTTTGAGTGTAGATATGAGTAACTAAATGTTCAAACTGAATTCCAATTACCATGCAATAATCATCAAATGCTTGAGTCAAAACTCACCAGCATCATTTAGACAAAACTTTCTTGACTCAAGGAATTGGGCTTTTTAGTTTTATTCTATGAGCAAGTAGTTTGGCAAACACTGCATTTATAGTAGATATCAAGCGGAAATGAGACCATCTAAGAGAAGCAACAATAGCATAAATTAATAAATTGTCCACGTAGTGGGTATATCAACCTATATACATCTCTATGAACTCTTTCAAGAAAATTAGAGACTCTATATTAACCTTCATACTGGAAGGTTTAATAATCAACTTGCCATACTTACAAACAGCACATGGAAAGCTATTTGCTTCTGGTTCTTTAGTTTGTACCGCATCATAATTGCTTATATATATCCAAACCTCTCATGCCAAGATATAAAGCTCTTTCAGTCAACAAAGTTCAGGTTTGTGACATGCTTTGTCTCAATTGCTTTTATAAATGTATAATAATTCTAGACAGTAGTGTCAAGAATTTTTCCTTTATCTGTTTTCGGTCAAATACAAAGGAATTTATACAAAAATATTATTATATTTTGCACTATCTCAATATAGTGTCCATTGGATGTCTTTAGAAATTAACAAAATTCTCTTAAATTTCATAAAGTGCATCATCAATATACAATCTAGTATTATCTATCAAAATAATACAAGCTCTTCTGGAGCTTTTGATGATGTTCAATGCACTTCCGATCTATAATATTAACATTATTTTCTACTAATGTTAACATTATTTTCTATTAATGTTAATTCCATGGTATGCATAGTTGTACTGACATTAAATTCCCAATATTTTCTTTTTAGGTCAACAAAGAAGTCGGAGATATCAAAGTATGTCATTACTTGGCCATCATAATGAAGAAAATTAGTCTCCACTTCCTCTTTTCCCTTAATTAACTGCTAGTTGGAAATCTATAAAGTATTTTGACGTACAATAGGGATGCACTCAATGCGCTTTTTGTTCAATTTTAGATGAGTTATCATCATTAGATGCTTTTATACATCAACTGTTACAGTTTGTTCATAAGTTTTTCCGTGTCTTTACCTATGGTTTACGATGAGGTGTTGTATTTGCTTCAGGCAATGCAGTAGAACTAGTGGGGCGTAACTCATGACTTTTTATATATTATTTGGAACTTTGATGGTAAGGTACTCCACTTTTAAATTATCGTGGAGATGATAACGAAGGAAATTAAATGATTTTTCACTATCTTTAGATGTATTTTCTTCTTTTATTATCTCACCCAAGCCACTTGATATCAGATGCACTGTCACATCAATGGCCCATGATAAATAATTCTTGCCAATATGTCATATACAGCTAACTAAAATTTGGTGATATTTGCTATTTGTGTAATTTTATGATATGTAAAGTCATAAATTAATTTAATATCAACAGAACATGAATATTTATACTCTCATTCAGTGAGTATTGTTTCACATATCACTAGTATCTATAGACATATGCTACTTTAGGAGCATAGTAAATTATACTTTTGAAATTAATTTGGGCTATTGCTGTTTTAGGAGCAATATATTAATATTCTTCAGGAATATTGAATTACCAAATAAATTAGATCTTTAGATCCAACATAAATCACTCTTCAGGAGCATGTAATATTCTTCAGAATATTACAATTAGTCGTGCTAATTCAGGAGCAACAACTTATTTAATCTAAATGAATTAATTGACTAAAAGTAAATAACACAAAAATAAATAAATAATATAGATAACAAATAATAAAAAGAGATTATTGCTTCATAATAAGTAATATAAAATGTTTTTCAGGAATATTTGTTTACTGTGTTTTTTGAAGAAAACACAGATCTAAGTCTCATATATTGTACTTTTCAGAAGCACATCATATTCAAATAGAATAGGATGAGATCATGTTGTATTCTTCAAGAATCATAATGTATTAATCTTAATAATCTTTAGGACTATTAAGAATTATAGAACCGTGTTTCTTCAGAAATTATGACAAATCTTATATTGTTATTCTAAAGTCAATCATATTCTTCTGGAATATGAAATGTAATTGATGATTATTCAAGAACTACAGGAACAATATATGTCAAGACACTCCAGGAGCCAATTATGTACTTCTACAATATATGGTATAAATTGTGATTTTTTCAATAAACGCAACAAAATATTTTGTCAATATAATCTCTGAGATTAAAATTACAAACTATGTTTCTTCAATAAACCATAATTATTAGCATATCTTGGAGCTTTTGTAGGTAATCATATTCTTCTAGAATATTTAATCACATGTACTTGTAGTTGTTCAAGAATTATATGAAATCATACATAATAATTAATAGGGATAATTACACCTAACGTCTATAACCTTTCAAATTTTTATCGATTACGTCTCTAACATTTAATTTTCTTTTTTAGCGTCCTTAACTTTTTAAAAGTGTTACACTTAACGTCTATGTGATAGAAACCGTCCATTTCTACCGTTAAAGTCAACGGTATTTTAGTAAAATACAAAAAAACTAATATTTTAATGCTTAAAAAAAGGAAACAAAAAAAAGGGGGAATATCGGAAATGACAGCAAAGTGCCGCCATTTTCGGTAGCACAGGGAGAGGCGGAAGATTTCCCACTTTGACTGTCAGAAATGGCAACCAAAAAAGGGGAGAATCTCCCCCCCCCCCCAATTTGGCTGCCAGAACCCCTCTTGTAGCTGCCCTCCCTCTTTCTGGCAACCAAAAAGAGGGGAGGAGTCTCCTCCCATTTGGTTGCCCAAATGGCAGCAAGTGCCAAAGGGGGGAGACCGCCCTTCCCCCGTATGCTCCCGAAAATGGCAGCACTTTGCCCGACAGCCTCTTTTTTTGTTTCCTGTTTTTAGACATTAAAATATTAGTTTTTTTATATTTTACCAAAATTCTCTCGACTTTAGCGTTAGAAATAGATGGTTTCTATTATATGGACATTAAACGTAACACTTTTAAAAGGTTGGGGATGTTAAAATGGAAAATTAAAGGTTAGAGACATGATCCATAAAAAGTTGCAAGGTTAGAGACGTCAGGTGTAATTAACCCTAGTTAATATGAGGTTAATCAATCATCATATTAATTCTAATATAAATGGATAGATCAATTGCAAATACATGACTACGTCCAATAAATAACATATCAAATACGATGCATAGAACTATAGTAGTCACCTTGTGGCTAAATTAATAAAAATAAGCAAGACAAATAGTGGCTTCCATATTCGTATTAATTAGCAATTGATCGTCACGAGTATTTCAAGAAAGAGAATCAATCAAAATAAAATTCATCATCCCTTTTGTATTGTTTAAAACTTAATGACATAAAAAAAGTTGAAAGCTAAAATTTCATTGCAATTGAATCTTAGCAATCCATGGTAAAGCAAAATTTTTTAACTTGAAAATCTATAATTATAATTATATAAATTAAGAACAATCTTATCACTAAATTGGAATATTATTCTTTTGCTCAGACTGGAATCAAACTTACCATTAAATTGGTAAATCATTCATTGGCTAAATTAGAAACAATCATACCATTAAATTGGTATATCATTCCATGAACATCTTAGAAACTATATTTCCATTAAATTGGTCGATTATTTCGTGAACTAAACTGGAATCTATCTCACTATTAAATTGAAAGAAGATCATGATAAGATGATATGTAAACACCAAAATAAAATAAATTAAATCATCTCATTTGCCAGGAAGAAAATTTGGGATTCAACTCTTTGAAGGAAAATCATATTAATTATGATTTCATTCATGAGTCGTTATAAAAACGTAAATGTAAAATAATTAAAGAACATATCGTGTTGATAACGTGTTATAAACTAGAAGAAAAGAATAGAAAAATAGAGAGAGAAGTTAGAGAGAAAGCTTATGAATTCTATATTTATTTTCAATACAAAGAAACTATTTATAGGCTTACAATACCCAAGAAAGTCTTGGTGGGTACGTAAAATACTCTTGGAGCAGAGACCAAGATACGATGGCTATTAGAGTTTCAAGGCAAGTCATTCACTATAAAATATATTTTCAACAATTTCAATATTATTATTATACTTTTCTTTATTATTACACTTTCCTTTTAATCATTTAATTTAATATTTTTATTTTGAGACTCTATCTACATATTACATTTTGGTTAGATATATCTCAGATTTGCCTAATAGATTTCAATTTTACTTTGTTTGATTGTATGATTTCATCGTTTTCTATTCTCCTACTCAATTGTATTTTATTTTGTCAGCAAATATGTTCGTGAAATATACGGGCCTAAAACATAGTATATCTGTAAATGTACTGGTATTAAACTAATATAGATTACGCTATCGGGTTTTGTTGCCTTTAAAAGAAGTAAAAAATAAGAATTAATAAAAAAATTATTGGTTAAATTATTATAGTTTTCCTTATTGTTTTACTTTTCCTTTCAATCATTCAATTTAATATTTTTATTTTGGGATTTTATCTACATATTACATTTTGATTAGATATATCTTATTTTACTTAATGGATTTGAATTACATAAAAATAAATAATATATCAATCTAGATTTCAATATTATTATTATTATTATTATTATTATATTTTTCCTTATTATTATGTTTTTTCTTTTAATATTTACTTTAATATTTTTATTTTGGGATTTTATCTACGTATTACATTTTGGGAGTCCATTTCAAGCATTTTCTGGAAGTTTTGCTAAAAAACTTTCTTTACACGTGGCAAATATAGATGCATGCCATGTGAGTTTAAAATACATATGATTTAGGTTTGAAATACATGTGGATGCACGTTACATGGGGTGGGAAAATTTTAACCAAAACTTTCAGAAAGTGCTTAAAATTTTTTCTACATTTTGGTTGGATATATCTCATGTTTACCTAATATATTTCAAATTTTACTTTATTCGATTTTATAATTTCATGATTTTAAGTTCTCCGACCCCATTTTATTTCATTTTGTCACTATAATATGTCTGTGAAACGCATGGTTGTGAAGCATAGTATGTCTGTAAATGCATAGATGTGAAACTAATATAGAATTCTGGTATTGAGTTTTATTGTCTTTAAAGGAAATAAAAAAAGAATTAATAAAAAAATTATTGGTTCAACGAGATGGCAATGGATTTATAACAATAATTTAAAATTATATCATCAAAATAAAGAATCGATTGCATGCTACTTGCAAACGTACATGCAGGTTGTTTTTTATGATATTAAACTTCGCAAATACAATTATGTTATATTTTATATATGAAATTCTTTTAGAGCTTGTTGTACGGGTGAAAATACAGTAATAATAATAATAATAATAAGTAGAAGAAGAAGAAGAAGAAGAAGAAGAAGAAGAAGAAAATGGGTCAAGGCCTCAAGGGGTGGGTCGGGGCCTACTATTTTATCTAACGAATTAGGGTAAATTTCACATATCGTCCTGAACCTTTCCACTTAGAATCGCCTGGGTCCCTAACCTTTTTTTAGCTTGCTTGGTCATCAGCCTTTCATAAATGCGTACAAAATGTCTCTCCTACCAAAATCCGTCTAAATTTCTGTTAAGTGACGATGAAATTTAGACGAATTCTGTTAGCATAAACCTTTTATGCGCATTTATGAAAGGTTGAGGACTCAGCGCGCTAAAAAAAAGAAGTTAGGAACCTGGACAATTTTAAGTGCAAAGCTTGGAGACGAAATGTGAAATTTACCCAACGAATTATTATGCTTCGCTCGTCTCACTATCGTCCCAATTCAAACTTCAAAACATATATATAAAGCCCGTGATAGGCACCGTAACACTGGAGATGCCATGTGAATGAGTTATGGAGATTTTTTGCAACACTTGTGAATCTTATAAAATAGGTTATTGTTGATTTTATCAAAGTACAAATATTTAACTAAAATACTGTTTTTGCGTGAAGAAGACCCATTGACATGGAAGTTGAAAATGGATTCATAGTCATAATTAACTGAGGTTTAGATTTTAACTAATGAACTAGCCCGTGTACGATGGTGGGGTTATCTTTTCATATATCTGGCTAGAAATCATTATTATTAGCTCAAGCAGAAAAAACAATAAAACGAATAAAAATAAACGATAAATACTTATTTGGTACATGTGGATGATCTGAGAGGAAACGATCCACACAATCACAAATAAAATGTGAAATTGACCTGCAACTCACCGTTGATCCACGTCCTTCAATACCTTTACGTGCACTCGTTATATATCCCCAGTTATTGATGCCTAAACATCTGTGTGTGTGTAGATGGCCCATGAATAGAGGACCAGAAGAAATAGATCAACAGGTAGATAGCTGCACTATCTACACGAGTTGTACTAGTTGAATAAAATAATATACAAACACTTAAATAAAATTAATACATGACATTATCTTATTTTTCAATATATTATATCACTTTTTCATCAATGATTATCACATAAGTCACATACTTATTTTGTCACCCTTTTTGTCTACTCATTTGTCCAAATAAAATTTTAAGCTTGTAAAAGTCCCGATGTAAAGAAATGAGAGCAACGAAGGAGCCAACTGAACCAGTAATTCATAGAAAAGTGAAAAGTTTATACATGACTTTTTTTGTCTCGGTATACAAGAGTTTTTGTTTCAGGTTCAAGGTCTACGGTTTGCTGTCACTCTTTTTTGCTCAATGCAGGCCTGATCATCGGTCTTCAACATGTACAATACAAACACAAAAATGAAAAAAGGATCAAAACAAGACAGATTTCCTTGCCCTTTCCAAGTTCTTCTGAGTTATATTTGTTCTTGTAACTATTGAAAAACTCCACTCGTGTTTGGGTAGAAGATCGGAATCCATTTCCTTCAGGAGGAAGTAGATTCTTACATTCATAAAAGCAAAGTGAAATCCTAAGGCCAAGAAAGAACTTCAAACTCTCAGTTTCCTATACATGCCCTGAAGCCTGGATCCGTATCTTCAAGAAGTATAACATATATTGTGATATTAATTGATAACTTTACAAGAAGTGACTAACAGACAACTCTGTCGAGTTCTCTTTCTGCATTTACGGAAAGCTCTTGTAGTTTGAGCCCAGACGACAAAAATATGCATGATCTGGGTGGGCAAACATGTGCCAGATTTTCTTTGCCAATGGAGAACTAGTTATATACTTCATCAGTAAACCTGAAATAAGCATTTTAACCTGATTGCAGAAACAAGGAAGTGAAATTTTAATCTCCTTGCTGGAAGAAAGTATAATCTGAGCTTGATTCGTTCTTTGCAACCTGCGCAAAATCATTGTCACCTTAATGTGGAAGGCAAGGGTTATTTACATGGGGGAAAATTTCACTTTCACATAACAATTGAAATGATCAATAATTTTGAGAACAAACTCTGATACCGAAGAATGTATTGCTCAAGACTGAAATAAGATGGTACATAAAACCAAGGGGCAATCATAAACAGAAAATATAACAAACTAGGATGGAATAGCAGTTTAAAGTTAACTACAACAAATCATAGAAATCACTAGGTGCAACAATTTTATCCAATTGAAAATCACTTATTTGAGTAGATGAATTTCTTAACTTTTTGTTTTCCTGGTGGTAGGTATTTGAAAGCAAGCATGTCAAAATATTTGTAAAGTCTACAAATAAAGCTTCTGGAGAAAAGACAAACCTCAGCTGTGCGTGAAGATCCAGTAGGAAGCATAGAAACGAGAGAACTCCAAAGAACTGGGTCTGTTAAGGGATCAATGGCATTGTAATTGGTAAGAAGTGGAGCAGACAGAAGAGGAGCTAGTGGGTATGAATTCCTCTGCATGGATAATCCTCCACCAATCCCAGATGCAACTCCAGGTCTCTCATCTCCACCATCATGCTGTGATTTCTCAACTGTCTTCCCAAGGTCAATTTTTCTAATGCTACTTTTGTTTTCATTCTCGTCATTCTCATCCTTTTCTTTCTTTTTCAGTGCACTCTCCTGCAGGGTTTTGAATGCTGGCGACTTTGACAAAATGCTCATAGCTGACACTGTTTTGTGCTTTTTTCCATCTAGAGACAAGCCTAGACGCGGCATCTCATAGGGCTCAGTGGGCTTGTTCGACCTCTCTAGAGCTTTGAGTTCACTGCCAATGTCTTCTGGATAGCCATGCCTTGTTTCATCTATTAATTTTGAATGAGAATCTGTCGGACAGGATTTGTTTGCTCCCCACCATTTGATGTAACTTGACAAATCAATCTTCCTGTCTATGCAGAAACCACCTACATATTCGCTTTCTAAGCTTATCTCATCACCTGAGCCTTTAGTAGTAGAGAACTATTAAGCAATTAGCAATCAACTCATGAAGAAAAACAGCATAAAACATTTTAAAATGTCAAATGCCAGAATAGCAATAAGAAACACGATATATTATCCATCTACATTAAAAGTACACTTACCATAAATAGTGTTGTTGAAGTAAGCAGCTTCAGGCAAGCGACCGAATTGTGAATCCCAGCGACTGATTTAACAAGGTGAAATTTGAAAATAAAGAAAATGAAGTTACGTATCAATGCAAACTGAGGCTCATAATTCAAGTTGAAGCATTAACATTCCAAATAATGGAATGTGCAGATGATAACTAATCCATACCCATTCCTTGTACAGCTACTTTCGTGTATAAAAAGCATACCTAGAGAGGGGACGGTATTTGGAGATGCCCCTTGAGAAACCACTGCTCTTTCTGCACAAGTATGCTTCATAAGAGACAACAAATATTCATTATTGCTCAAGGGATATACAGAGTATATACAAACCTTCTAAGTGATGCAAGATAATCCTCTCTGGAGAGATTTTGCATCTCTTCAAGATCTCTTGTATAATCTTTCACCTGCAGACCCCAATAAGCTTTATCGATACAAGCAAAGAAAATAAACTGGATGATTACAAATAGAAAAGGCTGAACTCAAAAAAATTTCAGTCAACCACTCAGATTATAAATCAAAGAAATTCGAAGACGTTGATCAGAAGTGCTTATGATTGTTTCATCAGAGTGAAATATGCAAAGTCTTACAGGAAAGTTTATGAGTGTCCCAGGGCCCCAATATTTTAAAGCAGCAAGATCATATGCTCTGGCTGCAGCTTCCTCATCGTCGTAAGCCCCTACAGCATACTGAATTGTCAATATATAAAGTGCAAACTAGTCATTTACAGATTCCAACAATTATGCTGATCAGACTACTCACCCAAGTAAACTGTCCGGGCAAGTCATGCGCCATCAGAGATCAATATCAACGCAAATCCATGAAAAAGAAAAAGTTAAACATCCTTCCAGATTAGACACTTAATTAGGCATTATAACAAGCATTAAATATACGGCAACTACATGCCTAAGAGAGAGAGAGAGAGAGAGAGAGAGAGAGAGATTAACCTTGCTTTCCCTTCTTGTTTTGGCTTTGATTCCAGGTACTTTTGTCCCAGAGATGAGCTTCATAGCGGCCAGTCCATCTATGCCTGGCATTAATATCACAAGTTTAGTAACACAAAATTTCCTAAGATGTTGTTCGGTATATCATTTTGATAAACTTATCTCAGAAATATTCAATCAGATACAAGTGATATGAACAAATATAAAGCCTTCAAGGAAAAACTCCCAAGCATGAAAATGCGAATAAGAAGAAGATGGTTTCCCATGATTCAAAGCTAGTACCTTATCATTATCAAACTCCCAACATTCACCGTCATTTGAGACAAATAGTACAAATTACAAAACGAAGGTAGTTGCGCAATTACTCTGAATTAAGCAATTGGATCATAAATCCAGATTTATCTAAACTATAATCGACTCTTCCAGTTATTCATAAAGTAAATAAAAACACAAACAAACATCAACCACGATATAGAGAGAGGAAGTAGAGCACATATTATTGCATAATATACCTAGTAACACCACGATAAACAGAGCTGCGCTTGCCGGCAGTGCAAGGGGGCATTTTACTGATCCTCTCTTTCGCAGTACATCCTCTCTCTTTCTTCGCTTTCTTCAGACCTCTGTAAAGCAAAAGCTGATCACTGTCTAATGGAAAAGCCGCCGCTTCCGAGCTTTCCCCACCTGCGCCACTCCCACCACCGAATTCTTCAAGCTTAGTAGGCTCAGAGGAAGAGGAAGCCATGGAGAAGTTTCTGAAGCCCTAAGAGATGAAATCAAGGAGATTGGAGATACGTGTTGACTGTCGATGGATTTTTGTGCGTGGGGAAATCTACAGAGACAGAGAGTGGGGAGGGAGAAATTGGAAATGACGGATGTGTCCCGAATTGCAAACGGGTCATGAAACGGGTTATAACGGCTATGAATACGTGAGGGCAATTTTGGAGTTTCAGATGTTTTTGAAACTGTTGCAATTCGGTGAGTCATCAAACCGCCCATGTGGCGGTTGACAGTCGACAACACTTGTTTGGTGCTGTCTTCGTTGTATTTTCATGCACAAAAACGGCATCGTCTAGCTGTGTCCACGTCATCAACCCCCTCCCACTCTTCTTCTCGTTCAAAATGTTGCCCGATGATGCTTTTTGAAACTTTGAGTGTAGAAGAAAAAAGGCGAAATTTCGTATTTAAAAATTTCAAATTCATAAAAGTTTGAAGTTTTAACTTCTTTGTCCATTTTAAGGATTTTTTTTTAAAGGGGCCTTTTTATGGATTTGATTTTGTTTAACTACTTTGACTCTCATTCAATTATAATTAGAAATTTTAATGAATTGAAATGAGTTGTTTAATTAATATTGCTCACTTAAATTTTAATGGATTTGAAATATGTGGTATAAATGAAATTATAAATTGAAAGATTTCTTATCAATCAGCTAGAACATTATCATGTTAATTGATAAATACCTTCTATTACTACATATATAGTTGGCTTAATAGAGGGGCAAATTGAAATAATTGTTTAAATTTGATCAGTTAGTTCATAACTAATCAAGGCAAATAAGAGCTACTCAAGTGAGCAAAAAATTTAAGAATATGCATCACATGGTTGTGGTTTCTTATGTGGGGAGTTCTAATATACACTACATGACTATAAAATACTGTATAGTATCATACTATATGGTACTATCAGGAATTATAGATCTGCAACAGATGAAATAAGAGCTTGTTTGATTCTGATAATTTGTCCAAATGTAGGGAAATTATAATGAGGAGAGGATTAAAATGTGTATTGAAAATATAAAAAAGTGTGAAATATGTGGTTGTAATTGAACAGTTATCAAATTAAATGTCAAATCAATGGTAAGTAATATTAAAATTTGAGTAAATAATGAGAATCAAACAAGCTCTAACACTTCAAAAAGCAAACCATTAAGAAAATAGACAGCAACGTTTGTTATAATTTTTTGTGAAAAACACTTTTCAAATTGTTAAAACATAATTATGAGAAATGTGAATATATTTTTAATAAAGAATGCATGGAAAACTAAAATAAAGTTTCTCCCATCGATCAACTTTGGTGTGCGACAAAAATAAAAACTAATTATATCTTACAAACTGATGAGTTTTTTGTTTTCTACTTTTCTTTTAATTTAAACCTGCCATACACAATTATTCAAGGTGTTTTCTTATATAGTTTCAAAAGGTATACATTTATTATTGTTAAAAATCACAATGTAGTAAGATTTTATTTTACATTTTACTTTTTACTGTTTTGTTCAACCATGGCTTTAAACTTTAAAGATAACATTCTCATAATTGATTTTTTAGTTCTTTCTTTCCTCTTAGTTGTAGTTTTTTCAATACATGTCTGTTACGAGAAATGACCGTTTACTTACCTTTAGTTAGCATGTTATAATTGTGTTTACTTGAACTTTTTCCTCAATTTATACACGTATAGTAAGATAATTATTATCCAAAAAAGTTACTCTCAAAAGTAAACTTTTTGTCCAACAGTGCTTGAATTTTGTATAAGTTGCTCACATAAACGAACTAATTAATTAAGAATTACCGAAAATCTCGGTTTGAAATTTGATAACTTGGTTGATTTTTCAAACCAACTTTATGCCATTTTTCACCTCGAGGATTTGTCATTTGGAATTATTTGTTTCTGGTACCTCAAACTCCCATCTGTTTTAACCTTTCCAGCTGGTCTGCTTGCACTTCATATCTATATATATATAAGTGAAAAGAATCTTCAAGAAAACACTTGATTTCAACGTACAAATTGGTCTCTCATGCAAATTTGAATCGGAACGGACCAACCCACTTGGCCTTACAACGATTCGTGGGTTGGTATGTAGTCAGTTAATTATGATGGATGTTTCTGACTCAGTTAAAAGTGTAGCAAATAGTCTATGAGGATCGGCCAAAACTGTTTGATATAAATTTCGCTTTGACAAATAATTTAACAAATAATTATTAGTCCTTCTACAGAATCAATGATTAGTTTTGTTAACGTATCAATATAGTTATAAAATACAAGAAATCACCAATGGTTTTACTAGTGATTTTAGAAATTACCAGTAGTTTCTTGTATTTTATAATTGTATTAATATATTAACAGAACTAATCTTTTGTTCGTTAGAAATTTTGAAAATTATCCCCTCTGTCCCATATATGTAAGTTTGTTTTTGTAGCGACAAGAAAATTTTTAGACACGTTTTATAAAATCGCTAGTCTTTCGGTAAAGATTTTTTTTAAGGATTTGCGTCTCCCGTCTATTTATTTTAAAGAAGAATGTGAATTTGTATAATCGAATCTTGTTTTTTTCTGAATTTTAGAGTCGAGCCCAATTAGTAAATTAAGTCTATTATCCAAGAAATTCAGCCCAAATCGTATCTTCATGTCTAAGCCCAATTCTTATTTATTTTAATTTTTGGTCATTCAAATTAAGCCCATCTTGCTTTAAGTTGATTGTCGGCCAAGAAATTTAATCCAAGCCTCTAAATGTATGTGGCCCAATTCAAAGCCTAAGAAAATTTAGACTAGGCTTTAGCCCCATTCAGGAGTTATTCCTACCAAACAAGACCCCAAACTCCACTCAACTATTGAGCACGTGAATCCTATCAGACTAGGTAACCGATCCTAACTTCAATTCCCTCACAATTAGATTACTCCCTTATCCCCATAGATAGATGATCTTCTACAACAAAAGAAGTCCTGAGCAAGTCTTCTCCTTTCTCTCTATCAATTTCACTCACGCATGGACTCATCTCCTTTTGTGACTACATACGCATCTACATACATACACAGAAATACACACACCCAGCAACGCATACATTCACGCCAGAAAACACAATCTGCAGATTTGTTCAAAGGTATACCTGCAAATACATACACAAACACAGACACACATACACACATCACCAGTCTTGGCTGCCCCATCTCCAAGCCAAGCAACCATTACTGCCTTTTCCCCAAGCCTTCGAGTCGAAACCAGATTCATCATCAATACTCCTTCACCTTCAGTCCATACAGCCTAATTCAAAAACCAGAAGCAGTCGACACTGCCCTTTTCGCAAGAACACCGAGCGACTTAAAGCTTAGCCAATGTCGACCAAACCTCCACCCTCTGTTTAAGTCTCTGCTCCCTCAAACCCGATGCGAACCACTTTGAAACCCGATACGAACCATACTCCCTCGGCCGCGACTGCCTCTTGTCGCTCAAACCACCACCAAATCGCGTCCCATACCCGAGCGCCTTGAGCTTCAAACCTCTCGGCCGAGACTCGAACCCCCCCTTCTCGAACGAATCCCTCAAGCCTCGAACCCCTGACCACTAACCCGCGTCGCAAACCCATCGACCACTCGGCTTCCTTGCACCCAACACCCATCCGCGCACCACACCCGAACCCTTCCGCGGCCACTACGCATGTACATTACCACCATGGCCACCACTCCCTGTCCCTCGACCGAACCCAGACCCCCCTCGCTCTCTCTGATTCTCGTTCCACACGAATTGAGAGTTAGGGATTGAGTCTTGAGATAAATTGAATTCAATTTTGCACCTCAAGTCCCCATGTTTTGATATGTGTCATGATAGCCCCTAGAGCCTGTTTGATGTTTTAATTAGTCTCAAATCTTTCATTTCAGCAGAGTTCGGTCCCTCAATTTTTAAAGGAATTTGAGTTGGCCAAAAATCTTTAGGTCCAGTCAATTTTAATCCCTTGACTTTTGAAATACTCCATTTCAGTCCCTAAAGTCCCAGTTTAACCATTTTAGTTCTTTAGTTTTGAAATACTCTATTCTAGTACCAAATGTTTTGAAAAGATATATTCTACTCCAAAACTTTTATAATTTCACACTTAAATTCATACTTTTATTTAATTTTAAAATTTCTAACTTAAACTATTAATTTTTGTAGACGAGGCGCGAGTGTAATTAATCAATTTCAAGACTTCTGCTCAAACTTAAAAAAGCTCATTTGAGGTATGTTCTTTCATTTAGAAAAGCTATTTATTAAAACGTGTGCATTTTTGGTTAACTTATATGATAATTATGTGCATTAAACTGCGAATATGAGAAGTATGAGATATACATGAGATTATTTATGAAGAATGATGATATTTTGCTAGCATGAGAACTTGCATATTAAATGCATGAGAACGTGCATCTTGAATGTAAGACTTCATCTGAGAACTGAGATCATATCTTTTTTGAGAACTTAATTGCATGTTTATATGTGATATTGCTATCTAAGTTGACTATTATATGCGCTGAGCCTATTGAGTATTTCTATGAAATACTCACCTATTTCATAATTTGATAATTTTCAGATTTTGGAGCCAGTGGCGCGTATGAGGGTGGATATTGATTATTGAATCGTCTTTTATTAATTTAGCACTATTTAAGATTTTATTATCAAGACTTTATTACATTTGATTTGGGAATATTTTTTTGTAAAGAACAAATTTTCTTATTTATCGAAACAAGAATTTCCGTACTTTACGTTAGTTTTAAGCGGCTAGACTGTTTGAAAGTTTGTTAGAAAAGATTTAACTAACGTTCCGAGTATTCAGAACTCGGGGCGTTACAGTTTACTTTTCACAAAAATTAGTGAAAGTTAATAGAAAAGTAAATTTTTCAAATGATTTTCTAATAAGATCCTTATTTAATGAAAATAATAATAGTTATTTCTAAGCATATTAAATGAAACTATTTTCGTAAAAGGATAAATAATAAATCCTCAAATTTGAAACAAGCCTATATGTATATTTATTAGGCCATCCAGAAAAGGAAAATAAGTCTATATAATTGGGACTGAGGGAGTAATTTGCAAAATTATCAATGAGAGTTCTTTCCCTTTTTGTTTTTCTATTATGAATTAATCATAAACCGTAATAAATTTTTTTAAGACATAAGTTTTCGAGGAACCACTAGGGAAACCAAATGTGGTTTCTCGCGAATGGTGAAATTTTTCAAGGAACCACCCTCTAATGCGGGTTCCTTACTCAGGAGGTCGCGTTGATCCTTTAGAAAAATTCTTCACTAGCCTGCCATATCGGGAGGTCTTTGTAGGCAATCTAAACTCATAACATGTTTAAACCAAATTTGGCCTACACCTATGGTTAGGAATGTTTAAACATTAGATATTTGGTGTCATATAGTAATGTGGTATAATATCAATATATCACAACGCTATCTTTAAAATATATCAATGGTTGATATTTTACCATATCGTTTGTCTAGTATTAAACATTTTCACCTATATATGGCTCTCTAGAAGTTAACCTCTTAACATTAACAAAATGGAATAGTGTTGGGATTTTAATTCCTAATAAATCAAGGTGATGATGATCTAATTCACTTTCATAGGTTATAACCGAGCATTGAAGTGTATCCGACTACGACAGGAAGAAGTCTAAAATTGGAATAATCATGGTCTTGGGCTTAAATTGAAGTAATTGTCTCTAGTGGCCTTTTTACCCTTTGGCCCATGTGGGATCTTGCTTGGCCCATTGTGACTTACCTAGCTCCAGACAGTGTCTCGGAGGAAACCAACGTCCCTTTTCCAAAATTCAAACACGGCGAGTGAGTGAGAGAAGGGGTTTACTGCCTTTGCAATGTGATTCTTGTTGGTTCTCCCATCGGGTTTAAAGTTGTTACTTAGTGTTCTTTGTGGTAGAGTTTGAATCTGTGTTTTGTTTGTAATTTCCAATTTGCTCGTTTTTTAATCCATTCTTTTAAATATCACACCTTACATTTTCCATCTATAATCATGCATATACATCTCACACATGCAAGCACTCCATGTGTACAATCTCTCAAGCTTGACAGAACTATAAATAAATTTATGTTTTATGTTGATAATATCCTTTTAATTGTCATACAAACTTTTATAGTTTGATTGCAGCGGCTCAGTAGTTGGAATAGTAGCAAAGAAAGAGTAAACTTTTCATCAAGAGCACATGGTAGAGAACATATTGAAGTTATTTATTAGAAAGCGTTTTGATGATCTTACAATGAAGAGAGAGGCTCCTTTTATGGAGAGAATGAGTCACTATATCCACACTTGCAATATGACAGAGGATACAACTATTTTACATTTTGTTACGACAAGTGGATAAAATAGATTTTCTAATATAATTATTTTACAACACGTCAAGATGAGGGTAGATTCTCTAATAATTATTTTACAATATGCCAGAATAAAATAGATTGTTGGAATAAAGTAATCTTTCACAGCTAAAGTGTCAACCAGTTGTACAACAATCAAATACTGATTGAGTTGCTCTTACAAATTATATTCAACCAATAATAAGTAGTAAAAGAGCCTGACCGGAGAGGTAGATGTATAAAAGAATATGACATGTAAAAAGAGTACGTAATATATACCACCATCCATCATTTATACACACACACGCGCGAGCTAAGTTTTTGTAAGACATTAGATTATTAGTTTCAGACAACCTTGATATCTATTTTTACAATTACTTAAAAAGTTGATCAGAATTGTCAGAGAAAACATTGGTACTCAAGAGTATTGAACTCCTGGCAATTAGAAACATACATGTGAGTTTTGAGGCCAAGGCTGTTTGATTATCATTACTGACATCGAATTGTAATAAGGTGAAATGAATGGTAGATTTAATTGAAGTTTAAAACTTGTGATTATAAATGAGCAGTTGTCAAATTAGTGGTAGGTGAAATTATAATCTAAATTGAAAAAGAAAAGCAAGCAAATGAAATTCACATGTGAATTCCTTATTGATTTTCATTGCTCCTAGTCATAGAGTACTAGAGTTTCTTCCAATATCAGTTAAAATGAAAATTAAAAAGAAAAGAAAATTACTAGGGTTGAGCTGCACTAGTCAATATGAATTAGTTTTAACCCAATTTTTTGGTCGGCTTGGCTGTCACATGTAGGATCTTCCGATCTGTTGGAATTCGAACGTTAAGCTCTTTACCGTTAGATCTTCCTTTTAAATTCCCCGGACAACCCGAAACTTCCATCCCAAACTACTCCCATCAACTCCAAACACACACGCACACATACAGATAAGGAGGCAGAGTTTGAGAAATTGAAACATATATAAAGGAAAATCAAGATGGGTATGGTCATTGTGATTTCTCTGCCATTGATTTTCTTCTCTATGTGTCTCGGTTTTGGTTGCTATTTACTTGGAAGAGCTAAAGGGAGACAAGAAGTATACACCAATGCCCAAGTCTTCAGCGCACCTGCGCCGCCGCCAGGTGCCGGTGGTGGAGTTGCGACTGAGTCTCATACTTTTCCGCCATCGGCCCAGTCCAAAACGGACAATTCAGACAAAGTTTAAGGTTGTCCAACCCGGCACTTCGACTACGATTTATGTAGAGACATTGAGTACGAATGGTTTGATGTGCATTCTTATATTTTATTGTTTGTTTATAAACCTTTTCTTTTTTCTGGCCCCCGGGGGGGGGAGGGTGCTTTCAATTGGCCGTGTATGGAATGGACGAATGGTGTGTATACTCTGTACAATTTGTGAACTGAATAAATTGTACTGTGTACTTTAGTATTTTGGACCTGGCAGCTGAGGAAAATCAGATTTTATTGCATCTTAAATTAGTTTCATGACCAGAGCAGAGGTTTCAATTCATCTTCAATTTCAAAAACGCATTTCAAAAAATCAAAGTAAACAAATTTTTAGTATTTTGGAAAAAATTTAAAACCAGGAATAACCTGAAAATACCACACCAATGTTCTAATGGGTTCTTCCTGGGGAAAAATGAAGAAGAAGGATAACCCTACAAGTTTTGACACGTCATTTTCTTCCATTTCCCGTAGACGGGACGACTCTTATTACAACAAAAGATCGACAAGTAGTCTTGGAATCAAAATTGGATCCCTGCCTAGTTCGATATATTCACATTCACATTATCTAACACTAAGCAAATCAATAATTTCCAACTAGGTGATCTATATGAGGAGGAGCCTAATTAAGAAGTTTGTTTTGGATTGGAACTGATATCATATAGTTTGAGACTCGTACTTGTTTAACAAATTAATCTTTTAGAATAATATTTGTACAACTAGACTAATTACAGACTAAACACACACACACACACACACTAATTACAGACTAATATTTGTACAACTAGACTAATTACAGACTAATTAGTTTCATTAGTTGGGTAATTGAAATATTTATGCATAGTAACTAATGTGCAGTAGCTGTGGGTCAAACAGATGTGTGATGAAAATGGAAACTGGAATTTCCCAGCAACATGTGTTAATAACAAATGGACAGGCTAAATAAGAAATAAAAAAATAAATAAGAGTAAGTTTGCCGAACTCTAAAGTGCTAATTAAAAAACTTTCGCAACCGAGACACTGGTACATCATCATATGCTCGACTCTCTTCAAATACCTTAGTACTCAATCAATTTCTCCACCCCTTGAGAAACATTGTATATCACTATATTGCGTATTTTTTGTTTTTATCATTAAGGTAAGTCTTATCCATTTTATTACTATAATTTCGTAATGCTGATTAATTAATTAATTAATTAATGCTTTTAAGTTCAACTGCAAAAGTTTTTTCAATTTTTTCTTTATATATCTTCTAGATGTCACAGAAGCCTGCTAAATTTCGGGAAACATCATTATTTCTCCTTGTATCATTCACAGTGAAACAAATGCTTGGTTCTCGCACTCAATATTTTGATGGTGAATTCCAAATACTCACAACCCAATAGGTGGCCAATATCACCAAGCAATCCTCATTATGGCTAAATCTTGAGATGATTTGTCAACTCTTTGTTTTTCCATTAACCTGATGTTTTCAGTTTAAAATGTTATTACTTATTATTGTGTGGTTAGTCAACCTCAGTTTGTTATAAATTATATTTGCAGAACATTCCCTTCTTCAGCCAGCACAATCTAAGTCTGAGAAATTTTATCTTTTCTGTATCGAGAAGTATTGGGGTTGATTATATTTCATCACCGGAAGTAGACTTCTGGAGAAGTATCCCTGCCCAATTTACAATTTAGATGCAACTCAGCAAAGTTTATTTTAAGGTTTCCCAGACAGGACGAAGTTGAGCCTTCAACCAACCAAACATACAGTTCTCTTTTCAAGAACCTTACATTTATCAGTACATTTGCCTCTGGTATTCTCGTTCCCAAAGATTACATATGGCCTGTAGACAGTGAAACTATATATTTGCAACCTCATACCTCTATCATTTCTGATGCTTATCAAAAGGGTTTAGCGGTTTTCGCATAAGAATTTGCAAATGACATGACATTGGCTTATAATTATAGTTTTGATCCAGTAGCTGAATATTTATCCTTTATTGACAATGGAAAACTTTTCTGTTGATGGTGTGCTGTCCGAGTTCCCAATAACTCCATCCGCGGCTATCGGTAAGATAGCCACAACCTTTTACATAAGCACTCTAAAAAAATACATTCTTTGTTCTGCTGTAAGCTACCCGTGTTACTAATTTTTTAGGAAGAATTTTATTTTGATAAAATCAGCAGTGGCCTATTGTGTTCCTTGTGACGGCACATTTCACCACTTCCACGGAAATTCCCTCTGCTCCTACTGTATATACACTTTCTATTCACGAGGTTTACCTTTGCTGCTTCTGGAATATCTTCATGGCTAGTGACTATACAGTCACCTTTGTCAGCCATATTTTTACCCCTTACCCTAACATGAAGCTTGCAAATTTCGGTCAGATTGAGATTGAGGTCAAACCTAAGAATGGAAATTAGGTTCATCAAAACGGATATGCTCGCCTCTAGTTTTTTTTTTTTTTTTTCATGGTTGTGCCAAGTCCTAATTGTTCACAAAAAATACTTATTTGCTTTAGTCTATAATTATTTGCTAATATATCTCCTTCCTATTCACAATAAGGTTCTCTGACGTTGCAGATTGCTTCTCTCACGTAAGCAAAATGGAGGAATTGCATGGTATTCTTCTCAACTTTTAGTGATATTTTTACGAAATTTCCTTTATACTTCTTTGTGGGGCAACATTTTGTACGGTGAAGATTGACAAAATTTCCCTTCTTCCAGCTCCGTTGTTGATGATTTCACCAGAGGAAGCAAGTGGAGACTATCCAGGTTGTATTGATTTGGCATACAGTCAGTCAGTCATGCTATTTCAAGTGGTGCTGATGTTCTTGACCGTCCTGTCCAGCTGACGAAGAATGGAATACCTATTTGCTTGGGTTCTATAAACCTAATGAACAGAACAACTATAGTTCAATCATCTTTAAACAACCATGCTACAATTATTCCAGAGCTAGGCTCAGAGAATGGCATATTCACCTTTAATCTCACACGGAGCGAAATCCAGAGATCTACCTGTAAGTTGAAAACAAGTTTCCCCCAATATGTAACTTAAGTTCATTCTGTTCACCTG
This sequence comes from Nyctanthes arbor-tristis, assembly GCA_963692815.1. Lineage (NCBI taxonomy): Eukaryota > Viridiplantae > Streptophyta > Magnoliopsida > Lamiales > Oleaceae > Nyctanthes > Nyctanthes arbor-tristis. The sequence goes on from CAVNYN010269726.1 coordinate 37,066, forward strand.
AAGTTTTGAACTGTTAGTTGAAATAACGTTAAGATTTCCTTAGAGATGCTCTAAGGACTCGATTGCTGATATTAATCAGCCAAATAATTCGTTGTTGGAGATCTAACAGGGAACCCTTTTTTGGGATATAAACAAGTTCCCCAGTACATGGGTGTTCCTGAACCTGGCGCGCTCCTGAGACACGTGACTGATTAGCTGCCAGCTGAGGCTCCCTCCCCAGTGCTTTCTGATGGCGATGTGGTTGAGCTGCCTCTACCACGTGTTGCAAAAAACCCTGGGAGTGAGAATGAGTCTCCACTACCAGCAGCACCCCAAAGCCAACCAAATAGGCAGCCAACATTTGTTCCGAGCATTTTTTTAAGCGGTCTTGCTCTTCTCCTCTTTGCTGTTATGCTGTACTATGATCACTTCTCCTGCCACTTTGGCTGTATCTAATACATTCTGTTTCATCTCTGGTGAATAAAATCTGTATTTGCTCTCATAGGTTTGATATTTGGTTAATGCTAGCTCTGTTGTATAATAGGAAATCAAGTAGTTTGAGATGTCACTGTGTTACCATTATGTGAATATATCGATATCTTGTGTTTTTAGATGGGGTAAACGCGCTGATTCTTTTATCTAGCATTATATTTCTAATTTGAAAAAGATAATAATTTTCTAATGCCCATGTGTATGTCATTATGGGACTCAATGTTTCACGAGGCTGCATGCATCCATGCGACAAGAAAGATTTCTTAAAAATAAAGGATAGAGATTTGTGTAGTACATTACAAAAAAGAGATTTCCGGTAAAAAATATGGATGTCATCTATTTGACTAAATTCAATTTTAAATTATAACGTGCTTGCTAGCGAGCTACAAGTCGAACAAAATTTTGGTATTTCAAGAGCCATAATCTAGCCTCATGCACCAATTAATAATCCACATGTGGATTTAAAGACCTCAACTTTTTGTTAAAATGAGGTCTCAAGTCTTACATGTGAATTGTTTATTGGCATGTAGTACCCTATTTAAAGTGCTTTTGGAGTACGTGATTTTTTTACGGTTGCTGGTGTTTGATTTAAATTTTTGAGAATTGATTTTATGAAAAAGTGATTTTTTTGGAAGAAAATGTTGTTAAAAAGTAAGAAAAAGTTAAATCAAACAAAGCCTTAACAAAGATTATTTTTTTTATTCTCTACCTAATTAAAAGAACCATTTTCATTAGCACTATTCACACTTTGTAGGCTTTTTTTTTCAAAATGTTTGGCTAGAGTTTGGATTATAATTTGGATTATAATCTACTACGCGTCATTATTTATTAGTTATTTTTGTAAAAAGTAAACAATTGCGGTTTGACTTTTTACTGTTTGACTTTTTGAAATAAGTAAAACTAATAAAATGATGCCTTGTAGCAGATTATAATCCAGATCCCTAGCCAAAAACTTTCTTTTCCTTTTTATTTTGGGTTTTGTGCCTTGTTTCTTCATTTACTGCTTAACGAGTTTCACTTATTTTTATTCTTTTTATGATTATGATATATTATTTTTAAGTCAAAACATATACAATATGGAGTCAAATTAAAAGGAGAAAATTATAAACATATCGTTTGTAAGATCGTCCCAAATATTTAAAGTAAAAGTTTTATTTTATATGTCACGACCCCGCTAATTTTATAATAATATTTTCGAAAATCTTGTATTGATCAACAAATTCCATAGTAGAAGTTTTAATACAAATAATGAGGACGAGACGTATAAAACAAACAACTTTTGACTTGATAAAGCTAATTATTTAAACTAACAAATTGTTATATTTTAAAGAATCATTGCAATTCGGTTTCTCAATAAAATGTAAAGAACTCAATAAGTTATCTTAATAGGTATTTTTCATTGATTGTCAAAAGAAGCACACTTAATCTTTTCAAGACAAAATATTGAAAAGCTATTATACTAGAATATAACCAATATTATATAAAACTAGAAATACATTTATACAGATGTGGACATACCTATTAATACAAAAGTATTAAATTCATAATTACTTTTGTAGTTGTTTCAAAGACAAGTTATCACTACATGCACAACTCTACTCTTATTTGCAAGCATCTCTCCAACTCCTGACTTGCCTTGTTTTTCAAATGTCATAGTTTCAATCATTTACAAAAATTGTAGTAAAGGGGAAGTGAGTACGAAGTACTCAGCGAGCAACAAAACCCTTTGATTCACCCTTTAATTGAAAAATTTATTTCTAAGAAGATCATTGAATAGAGCAAAGTTTTTCAAAGCACAAAAGGGCTCTATCACTAGTTAAACTACTACTCGTGGTACGCGTAAGAGTCATATCAATTCATGTACAATTAAGTGGATCTACAATTAATCCTGGTTGACTCTTACTGAAGTTCTAATTCAAAGCGAACATCACACTAATATTCCCTATCCCGAGATCATTGAATAGGTCATAGTTTTAGAAATAATTCAATGCAACAAGAGTAGAGCAACTAGTGATTCAAATGTAATAATCAATCATTCTTTTTAATGCATCAAATCACATATTTGTCTCATGGAGGACTTTCATAAAAATCATTCTTATTGTATCAAAACATCATAAATGCTAAAAGGGAATTAAAGTGGTAGTTATTTACCTTTTGATTTCTCAAAGAGGACTTTAATAATTCTAATATAGAAAGTGCTTTCAAAACCTTGATATTCTCTAATCAAAACTATTTTTCAAGTTATAATCTTTATATATATGGTAAGGAACATTTTTCAAGTGACAAATAAGTGTTTTGATGGGTTTTATTAGTTTTCTCCTTCCTTTGGCCATGTTGGACGAATTTTGGGGTCTTGAGGGAGAAAAGAGATGATTTGGGAGTTTTGGAAACTTGAGGACCCAAAGACCCTTTTTATAATAGTTGAAATTTAATTATTTTTAATAAATTTTGAGTTTCGCCAATCAAATTGTAACACGTGACGCAACATATATCGTACACGTGGCAGATAATTGTCTGAGAAGTCCTTCCTCTTTGCATTATCTTTCAATTAAGTCACCGTACTTTAGTTTATGTCAATTAAAGATCGAATTCTTCCTGTAGCATCAATTAAGTAACAATCTTTTAATTTTCTATTATAATTCAAGAATTTTTACAATGATATTCAAGTAATTTTTGTGACATTTCAAACTGTTATTTGATCATTGTCAAAATAACGTTTACATATCAACAGCAAACTCATGTGGTTATACAATATAACCATTACATTGTCAATAGCTTAGTTAATTGATCATTGTCAATATATTGTCAATCATTATCAATAGTATGTCAACAGTTACTCTCTAATTCTAATTCATTGCCCAAATATCGATCAGATCGGAAGAGCATATTCTAATTTTTAACATTCATTTGAGTAACAATCTTGGAATTCAATGCAATCCTATTGTTATATTCTAATTCTTGACAATCTTGTAGCAATTCAAATATAATCACATTGTCATATTTCAATTTTCTTCACTCAATTGAATGGCAAACTTGTAACTTTTCAATTTGATATGATTATACTGTCACATCCTACTTTTTGGTGTTCAATTGAGCCATAATTGTGAAATCCTTGAAATTCGAGTAGTTTTCTCATCATCATCTAAATATTATCATTTTACTTAATTCGTTGTTAAAATTTTGTGGAGTGTTACATTATACTCTTTATTTTTTTTTCAACATCTTTATATTTTAAAATTAATTTATTTGAGTCCAATAGAAATATAATTTAGAACTAACGGTTCATTGTGAATCAAATTCATGATGTGGTATAATGTGGCAAAGACGTGTGACTCTAAAGGAATATGTATTTAATTTTTTTTTGTTAAATTATGTTATAAGATTATTAATTAACCTTTTGTTAAATTATGTTATAAGATTATTAATTAACCATTAATTAGTTTCAGATCATTTTCAAATATAGTTATGTTATATGATTTATTTCTAAATTTATAATAATTTAATTCATTTCATCATGCATTATTAGTGAGTTCAATTTCTTATTAAACTAAAAACTAATAAAACATTATTTTTTCTAATTAAATTTAATTAAGTTCTATTAGATAAATAATAACAATAAATTCAATTAGGTTCATCTTCCAACTAATATGTCAATTTTTAATGAAATCTTTTATAAATTACTTCAACAATTACAATTATTTTTACAAAACTCATTTTATTTGTTATCAATAAAATCTCTTTTACAATTTTAACCGACGTTGTGCTGTGTTTACCAGCTAGTATTTTATACAAGGCTTAAAGAAATTGACCGAAAAGAAATTTTTATTTTTAAGAAAATTCTATGCCTTTCTCTTGAAATATCTGATAGATCTTTCTTGTGCGGGTATCTTTGCTCCATGGAATCCGTTTCCCGTCCAATTTCATACAACATTTTCGCCTGCAGCAGTAGCAGCATCGGCACACAAAACGGTACAAAATTATACCATCAAGTACCCACTAAACACCTCGGTGCTAATTCGCTACCTTCACTTGCTCTCAATTTCCCCAGAAATTATGCCTTCAATTTTGGTAGCAGCAAGAATAGGTTGCGGTTTAATGGGTTTCTTAATTGTAATGCCTTGTCCAGCAGTACTGAACGGGATCAGTCTCAGCAACTCGCGGTTCTTCTTGAAGTTGAAGGGTCTGTCCGTGTTTTTTTCCTTCTTTTTTGGCGCTCCTTTTTTTTTTTTTTTTCCTTTTTCCTTTTTCTTTTCTTTCTTTTTTCTTGAATGCATTAGTGATGGTTTATGCTGCTATTATGGGCGTTGGTTTTTGCTTGGGCTTGTGACTTATGTGCGTATGAATGATTATCATTGAACTGCTTGAGGATATGTTTTCAGAAGTTGTTATAAGGAGTTGGGTTTAGATATGGATATTAGGTTCGCTTTTTTCTTTCATATTTTGCAGCATTAGATTGCAAGCAAGGGGGGAAAGGAAAATCCAAATTTTAGTTGTTGAATACGTTTAGAGTAATGCTATTTATCACGTGGCCATCACTACACGTTTTTTTTTTTTTTTATTATGGATCTATTGCCAGAAATTCAATGCATGGTATATTTCATTTAGCTTTTCATTTAATGCCATTATACCTTAGAATGGTAATCATCACTGTAATGTTAAAAAGCATTATTCTATTTCTATGAGCTTCAACAAATTCCAGCTGGAAGTCATCAACAACATGCTTCTAAAATCAAGCTTAATACTCTGAATTGTGGCATCTTTTGTATATTTGGATTCAGATGGCAATGAATTGCTTAGAAATTCAGTAAAAGATATAGTATTTCATTGTCTAATATACACCACCTATTTTAGTTATAATGCATTGTGAGGACACCTGTGATGCTGTATAGCAAATTAGAGATTGGAAATATATCTTTTCAATACTTGTAACTGATCTTGTATGGTGGACTCACTACGAAATTTCCTTTACTTCAGGGTTCTAATGGACGTCTATCGCTTGGGCAATCGTCACGCCTTCAATGTAGGTGCGGCATATACTTTTAAATGTATTTGTGTTGCTAAATTTGACTTTGGTCATTAATTAATCTGTGCTACTGATTAACTGAGAGTTATATGATTATAAATCTCACTTTTCTTTATTTGACAAATTCAGCTTTTCAAAAACTGGGCTTAGACTGTGCAAATTGGTCAGAACCTGTCTATCTTGATCTTCTAAGGTGTGAGGTTTGATCGTTATCTATTCTAGTTCTTAACCTTAAGATTATTTGTCTTTGAGGCTTTGCTTCTCCCATTTAGAATTTATATTTTCTGTAATTCTGGTCTTTTCATTAGAAGCTATGAATCTATATAATAAGAACACAACACATGGTTACATGAATTGAGAATAAATTAAGGTAAGAGGGACAGAATGGATGGGCATATTATGCTTAGACCAAGTAATTCTTATCAACAAGAGCTGATGAAAGACACAGAGACACCAACCAAAATTAATATGAATTAATGCGGTAAAATATACTTCATTTAGCGGAAAAGATGGATGTGAATTAATGTGGTTATAATATACTTCATTTAGCTGAACCCTTCTTCTTTCAAGTTGATGTGATATTGGATCAAATGAGTGGTAAAAAATAATTTGCGTAGCTAACTTAAGTTTAGAGGGAGTAAGGTTACGTTAATTGTTCTCTCCTTTCTTTTAATGAAATTGAACCCAAAAATATTGACTTGCCATGTCCTTGCAAAGTTCTGGGCTCTTCATTTACTTCATTAAAATGACAATGGGAAAATATTCTGAAGGAGAAATATGTATCTATCTGCTGTCAGTTTCTGAGTAGAGGAGTGTAAAAGTGATGCTGATGATTAAAGAAATAATATTTTAATTCAATGATCAAATTTTGGTAGCCTTTCTAGTAGTTTCTGTTTGGCATTGTTATGTGATAAAGGAAGTTTCAGAATAAAAAGTTATTTTACCAATATTGTTTGTTGAAGAGCATCGAAGAAAAATAGCTCGAGTCATCCTTAATTTGGACCTGCATATTTTAACCAAATTCAATCATATAACTTCTCATCAGCACAATATTCACTTTGTAACTTACCTGGTATAAAAACAACCTTTGGTTATCATTCAGCATGAAATGACATTGCTTCAAATTTGATAAATTCCTTTTCTCAGGAAGGGTGCTGGTGATGAGGAAAGGATGCTGATCTTGTATTTTGATCGGGTGAGCTTCCCATAATTTGCTCTAGGATATCTTAATGAAATAGCTTTCGGAATTATTTTGGACTTCTATTTGATAGTAGTGAATGTAATATTTTCTGATTCGTAATTTCTTTCAGATTGGTTGGCCTACCTCAGTTCCCACAAGTGAGAAGGGTGCTTTCGTGAAAAGCGTTCTTCGAGAAAAGGTACCAAATGATGATTATGAGCTCCCATGCCTATTTGTGTGTATCGTCAATCAACTCATTTTTCTTATCCCATTAGATTTCTTTATTCCTGATCTTAACCTAGGTCATGTAATTGGTGCATTCTTTGGCCTGTACTAGAGCATATAGGTCATATACATATATATGTATATGGTGTTTTTGTACGCCATGCATCTACACCTTGCATTTTTACATGGAAAAATATTGCTTGCAAGCTATGCCCAACTCCAAATGCCACCAAACAGAATTAGTTATGTTCCATAACATTGTGTATCTCACATTAAAATTTATATCTTTATTTTATACTCGGTTCGTTCAGAGTTTATCAAATAAATTGCTGAAAATGTCTCACACCTTAACCTTGTCTTTTGTTGTAATGAAAAGAATTTATCTATATAGCAAACGTTGATGGATATACACAGTATGAAAATTCACGTGATCCATTCAAGTTAATTTTGTTGTCACATGAATGCATCAGCATAATCCTTTCCAGGTCCTTATAGTTATAATACCTTTGTTTTAGTTGATCATGGATCTCCTTACTATCAGATACTTTCTGTACTTGCTTTACCTTTATAATTTGCACTTTCTCTTATAATACCTAAGTCAACCTTTTGAAGTACTTATGTTTTAAAATGCATTCTTTAGTTTCACAGATGAAATATTCTTGTAATCTTTTAATCCAGTAGCAACAGTGTAACATCTTGTCAAGGAGTCATTTTATTTTCAATTTTCTTCATTCAGTGGAGGAGCAATGAAGCCAAAAGAAAAAATAGAAAGAAAAAAATAGAAAGAAAATTCAGTGGGCCACAAGCTAATTAAGTAAATTTTCTCTTAAAGACACGATATAATGTAATGTCGTACAAATATTATCGAATCACTCTCTCTCTCTCTCTCTCTCTCTCACCACACTTGTAGCACAAAATGAATGCTCCCTACACAGTTTTATCATCTTTCTTTCATGAATGCTACCTACACAGTTTTATCATCTTTCTTTCTTTATTTTGTTTCATATTGTAATCTAACTGAAATAAATAAGGAACCTTCTTAAAATTAAATCTTCATGCACTTATATATTTCATCATCATTCTATATAGTAAAGCTTAATTTTCTTAAATTTGTCATGGAGCTTTCACCAATTCATCAAAGCTGAAGTACTACACAATAATGCATGTTTTTTTCCTTCTTTGAGACCTTTATATATCCTTTCCTTCTATCTGCCCCACTCAGGTATATGAAAAAATACGAAAATGAGAGAGAGAGATAGAGAGAGAAGGGGGGGGGGGCTCTGCCACTGGATGCAATATTGTTTCTTTATTACTTCTTTTTTCCCCATACGATAATGTATTTCAATTTTTTCATTTTGATTTTCTTTATTAGCTTCTGTTAACAAAGCACGTATATTTCCAGAAGGAGCTGAACCATTAATTACCTGTCTGCAGAAGAATGCACTGGATGATCTTGTCATGTCAAAAACTTTCCCTTTAAGATCTGGAGTTGAAGAGTGAGTAGTAAGATTCTGTTGTGTGATTAAACCTGGCACTTTATGCTTATACTCATGACTAGTCTCTGTCTCAGAACTCCCTGCGATTCTTGTGCTTACAATGATTTCTTTATAATAATGGAAGCAATGGTCGATTGGACTTTGATGACTTTAAATGCCACAAATTTCGCACGAGCTACAATATGTGTTGGTATTTTGATGGCACCATTTTTATTTCCTATTTTGTTGTGTTCTTTTAACTGACAGTTTTATAGGCTTATTGCATTTTTTTTTTTAAAAAAACAAATTGCGGATCATAAGGGTGGGAATCGTGACTCGAACCTGTATCAAATAACCCCAGTAAGGGGGTGCCTCTACCACTACAACAAGGCCACTTGGTCTAGCCTTCTTGCAATAGGTTGAAAATATTATGCAAAGTTCTATTTTAGTAATTTTGCCCTCTGAACGAAGTACAAATTAGCTACCTGTAAGTGTTTGTGCCTTAAAGAAACATATTCCATAAGCAGAGGTTGTTCTTATAACTGGAGAAACAAATAGCATTTTCGCAGATATATCTAAATCTTTTCATTTCCCTGATGCTTCTTATTGGTCAGCGATAAAAAACCTAAGAATTAGCCGAACCATGACAAAGGCAGTTCTTACATGTGGAAATATAATAGCATTACCTTATTGGGTTCCCTGATAAATTTCTCCCTTTTGTAAGCGATAAAACAGACTAAGAGTTACCAAACCTGAGACTGTATATATAGGGATAATTATTTACAATCTTTTGGTTTTTAAGTATTTGTTCATAAGATGTTCTACACCGTGATGGTTCCCTGCATTAAATTGCCCCCTTACTGCAGGTTCATTGATCGGGCATGTAATGAAGGTGTTCCCGTGGTCTTCTTAACAGCGTACAGTATGAGTGGGGAAAAAGTAGCAAGGTTTGTAATTTTTTCTAATCAGTAAAAAAATATATTTAAGCAGGGGAAAACGAGAAATTTTTGCTGAAAATATAGGGGGTGAAATGCAAAACAAAGGTTTACTTCTTGTGACCCTTCCTAGCCATTTACTAGTTATTAGTTAACTTGTGACTGAAAGGAGTATTTAAGCAAGACTTTGTGTTTATACATGTCATTTTGGTCAGTAATCATGGGGTCTTTATTATGAGTGTTTCAAATTGCCGTAGTTTATATTAGCTTCTGATTGCATGAGCACAATCAATATGACAGATGGGCCTGGTTATTATTTAGAAAATTGCTAATACTTAGCTCTGGTATGAATGAGGCAAATTAATACAAAAGAGTCCCAGGTATTGTTTAGTAAATTGTGACCCGATTCTCTTGCTTTTGCACCCTATACCTAGTTTCTGCACCCTATACCTTGTTTCTGCAAAATGGATCTAATTATTTGCATTGATTTTTCTGAAGATGGCTTACTAGATGGTCCTTAATTTTTACATCACCCAAATAAAAACTGCTTATGTCCTGGTTTTTAGTTCGAATTTTATGTTATCTCTAGGATTGAACAGGCACAGTGGTTAATCTACCTCTGTCATTGAGTGAGGGGCATCCTTCAGTGAATGGGATCAAAAGAGCTGCTTAAAATTGTTAATTTGAGTGCAATAAAAGGGCCCCTTACTACGGATAGGGTGTTAACGCACAGGATCCCCACAGCCTGACCTCAACCGGCATGTGGAAACGATCTCTTGCTTGTTGACTTGTGGTTTTAAACAATTAATCGGTCTTGCCAGAAATTTTCACCTTAAACATGGATATACTGTTTCTGAGGAAAATTTGAAAAAGATTGGAATTTGAGAAGAAATCTATGACACATGAAACCTGAACAGAATGATTGGCATCAGTTTGAATATTTCCAGCTCATTTTAGATCGGCTGCCTACAACAATTATATCCAAGGTACACTCTCTGTGTAGGCACAGCCTGTTATTGTCTAATATGTGCCGTACCACAAGTCAGCACATGGAAATGATGGTGTATGTGCTTTGTGGTTCCCAACATATGCTTGCAATATTTCTTGTTGTTGCATTATGATTGTCATTATTGCTTGAGAACTGGCTTAGTTGTTAAATACAATAATTTTCAATAAAGATCCAATAGCATGATATGGAGCATAGTTAACTTTTCTTCCAAGTTTTTGTAGTCTGGCCTGGATTTGGTGATGAAATATTGAATCAGCTCAACAACATAGTGCGTTATTACAAATAATAATCACTTATGAGTATAATGGTAGCCGACGATGATATTGGATGATATATTCTCCTCTCTGGAAAATTTTGCAAGTATTGATTGTTTCCTTTCCCTTTTTTGATCTGATTAGTATTTGAGATTGCACGGTTCCTGTGGCTTTGTGTAGTATGGATACAACTGAATGACTTTGATTTGATTAAATATTAGATCAATTATTGAAAAGCTTGGACCTGATAGAATGGCAAAGACAAAAGTAATTGGAGATGAAGAGGTAAGGCAGAGCTTTTATGGCCAACTTGTATTTGGAAAGGGAGTGTCTTCCAGCATGGATGAGCAATTGGCTAAGGAAGTGGCCAAAGCAGGTAAAACTGCAATCAGTGTTTGTATGTCTTATTCCTTGTCTATTTTCTCTTTTCCTTTTCTTTTCCCTTTTTCTCCTTTGAGAAAAAAAATATTAAAAATGTTTTTCTTTCTCTTTGATGTCAGCTTCTGCCCAGAGACAAAGAGTTGCAGAAGAGGTTGCTTCTATGCTGAAACTCAAAGTGGAACTTAATACTGGCTCAAATGAAAGGTATTTCACATTATTTATATCAGTATAACAGTGTTTTTTTATACTGTGGTTGGTGTAACATACATATAATTGGACTAAAATGAATGCCCAAATTTTTGATATTGTCTTTCAGTTATAGTTCAGAATATTTTGAATAGTTTTTAAGGATTTGGCATCTCTTTTCTAAATTCTATGCAAGAGTCTTAATTTCTCATTTCCAATGAAGACATAATCAAGAACAATAATGCTTGTGCCATGCTAATTTGAAATTCAAATTGACATTTTGACAAATGCATTTACTTACTGGGTGTACTCAATTTGAGATGGTAACTTTGACAATCTAATTTTACCTTTGACAATCTAATTTTACCATTATTTTTATGATTTGAACCTGATGGAACAGAAGATCTGTTTTATGCATCTGAAGCTAACACGTAAAATTACTTGGTTATGAACATCACAGACGCTGAAATCCTTTTATCACAAGTCACGCGGCAATTGAAAAAAGCTTTCAGGGAAATCTTTTGGCATCACCTGAAAATGCATTTACAATGTGAAAATATCTGTGCATTTGATTTGATGGATATGTTCTTATTGTATGCTTAACTTTGGTTCTAATTTCTCTTTTCTCGTTGGTAAAACTGATTTTTGGCCCTGCTGAACCATTTCAATGCTATGTTAATTGTTATTCCAGATTGCAGTATATAATTGCCGCTTTAAGGGCAGGGGTAGAAAGTGCAGAGGTGCCAATTAACGGCTGTGTCCTTGTTGCTGGAAGCCAATCTGGAGTTGCTGCAGCTGAGCGAATAGGCATGCCTTGTGTGGTTCTTCGGAGCAGGTAAAAACTAAGTTGAAATACTATCTTTGTCATCCCGACCATAAGGGAAGTTTTCTCCCCTATAGTTACAAAAAAAGAAGAAATGGCTGTCCCTTGTCTTCACTCCAGAAAAGTTCAGGCAGCCTTCACAAATCGTCTTCTTCCTTAACACATCTTCCTCTTCCATCACAATCATATGGTCAGATTCCACCATTAGAGCAGTATAGTAGTTCTGCTTTTCTCCTAGTATGGTTGTGAAGATTAGAGACCATGGCACTGCAGTTTAGTAACGGATGGTCATAAGCATTATTTAACTGAAATTTGCCACAATGACTATCATTGAGATTTTGTTGCACATGGTGCAACCTTGGCTAAGCTTATATTCCTCATACTTTTAGTATATAGAAAGAAGTTTGAGTAAATAATCTATTGATTGTGAAAGTTGGGATAAGTTATTTAGAAATGATATTCTACTTTATTTTCTCTGTTTGTATTGACGTTTCCTTTTGCATCTCTTCCTGTGGTGAATCATGAAGTTCGACATCTAGAGCACAGTTTCCTTCAGCTATTGCTGTAATGGATGGATTTGGTGGTGCCGATTTAACAGTGTCTCGACTCCGCCGGAAATTGGGGTTGTAATTTGTAACTTGCCCCCTCCGTTCCCTGCAGGTTTCTTCATCATGCTGTAGGAACTTCTGTTTTGATGCGGGTATAGCGTCCATGGTGTAGAAAAAACCTTGTGCAGGCTATTAATTGATTCCCTGGAAAACCACTTCTCCTAGATCTCTATTACAAGTCCATGTCATTGTCTTGTATAAACATTTAGATTAGCCGTTAATTTGTGAGTTCATGGAAAATCGTTGTGTTAATTGCAATCTGAAGTTTGCGATCAGAGTCCCTATGCTATTCTTAAATGGTCATTTTAGTCATTCAATTTTCATGGCGTTTTGATGATTGATCTCAGCTTACTTGTGTCCAATAGACAAGTCCGCCCACTGGTGCCTCACTTTTTGGGGATATATTGTGTTTTTAAGTGTAGCGAATGTTGTGTCAAAATTTAAAAAAAAAAAGGTGTAGCGTAATGCTATAGAATTTATTTACATCTTGCTAAGATTATGATGAGACGAGACTAAGCAAATCCATATGTTTAGTTATTGGTACCCCTCATCGACTCCCACCGGAAACACCCACCAAGGTTGGCTCCTCTAGCAGTTCAATGACTAATAAAGATTTAGAAGCCGAAGTACCGAACTTGCCCTGGTTCTAATGTACCCTTGGAGGAGAACAGGCTAGACTCCAAAACCAAAGAACGAAAATGACAATTCAGGGTTTTTTCCGTGGCCACAAAGCATCGTCCTTAGCCAGTCAAACCCCTCAGAACCGGTCAAACATAAATTGTACATGTGGACCCCAGCCGCTATCCTACCTGGCAGGACAAATAAAAGTGGGTTTTTTCAGTGACGTGGCATGCCAGGCTTTAAATGCCCTGACCTTTAACAGACTGAAATTGATAATTGATATGTGTACTACCACGGGACAAACCTGTCCTTTTCCACAATTTCCTCTTGATCTCCACTTGATAAATTCATCAATTGCCTTATTTTATTAGTATAAACATAACTTGAGGAAAGACTTAAGTTGATAAGTATAAAGATTGACATTTGTCCCGTTTCAGATGATTATCAACTTATTATAAATTATCAACCTTGTTGCAAGTTGCAAGCCCTGAATCCCTACCTGTACGCCAATGGTGTAGAAGAGTATTTCAAGAGGGATCGGTAGTAAATTTGGTACCAAGTGAACAGTCTATGTTATGTGGTCCTTTTGTTCGAGCCCTTCTTTTGCATAATACGAATATGAAGAATCAAATTATTATCTTCTCCACTTCTTTATCTCACTGAAATATTTGGTTATGGTCAATTCATATGATAGTTAAACTACAGAAATGATCGCAAGTGGTGGACAGACGTTAACGAAGCTATACAAATTTGATTTCATGATTTGTGCTCAACAGCTCAAGGTTATTAACCGCATGTGAGGTAGTCAAAATCCCAGTCTCTCCCGTATTCAGGCAAAAGCCCACCCCACCCCACCTTCCACTTTCTATCTGAGATAAAAATTTCCAGGATATGTCAGTTTGAATGGATGCCCTTTTCTTTATACTTTACCTTTTATTACCCCTCTCTCCCTCTCCGTAAAACACACAGTTTCCATGACTTCGTTGGTGGTAGTTTGGTTGGGGGGTTTGCAACTTACAAGCTTTGGAGACTTTTCCATGATTTGAAGGTACTGAATGCACTTTTAACTTGAAAAGAAGTTTGAACTTTTAAAGGGAAGTGAAAAGATGGTTGATAACTGCAAGCCCACCTCTCGTATCTTCTTGTAATCTGCATATACCCAATCAGACTTTTGCCATTGATACAGTCCATTTTTTGCATGGATCGAGAAATGGCCACTCGCAGTGGGCTGATGAGGGACTATAGGAAAGGGAACTGGACAGTGCAGGAGACAATGATTCTTATACAGGCAAAGAAAATGGATGAAGAGAGGAGAATGAAGAGGCAAGGGGAAACCAGTACAGAGAGAGGAAAACCTTCAGAGTTGAGATGGAAATGGGTTGAAAATTACTGTTGGGAAAATGGGTGTTTGAGAAGCCAAAATCAGTGCAATGATAAGTGGGATAATCTGATGAGAGATTTCAAGAAAGTCAGAGAGTATGAGATGCGGGTTTCAGAAGAGGAGAAATCTTATTGGAGGATTGAGAAGAGTGAGAGAAAAGATAACAACTTGCCTACCAATATGCTGCGGCAGATTTACGATGCATTGGTGGAGGTGGTGGAGAAGAAGGGCACTCAGATGGTGGTGGTTGGTGGCTCTGGTTCTACCACCGGTGGTGGTATTGCTATGGAGAAACTAATAAGTTTTGGTCAGCCGCCACCACCGCTGCCTCCTCTGATGCAACAGCCTGATTTCCCCGCGTCAACGAGGCTGTTGCTGCCACCGCCACAAGCACATACGCCGCCTCAGCCGCCTACTTTTCCGATCTCCACCGTTGCGCACCACAGGTACTTTCTCTTCTCCATTGTATCTCTTTATTTCTTTGTAAATCCCTTAATGTTTACTTGTGGATTTCCATCGCTTAGTAGTACTTCAGGAGTATAAGTTTACCGGTAGCAAAGTCACCGACTAAAAGGACACGGTCATTTGCACATAAACTACTCCATTAATTGATTATTAATTCATGAGAACAAATGACTACTTTGAATTCAGATGTATCTAGTTCAGTACTCAAATAGTAACGGCACTATCATTTGCACATGATAAACCAGTCAATTGGTTAAGTGAGATCCTCGTCTACTTAAAAATCAACGACTAATGAACTTGATGCATTCCGGACACTAGAAAATTTTTCCACAAAACCTTGTATTACCGTCAAGTTTCACATTTTCCAAGAAGATGGCAATGTTGTTAGGCTCATGATTGTAAGTCTTAGGCATGTGATTTTACAAGTATGTAAGTTATCGGGTAACTCATAATTAATATTGCATCTACGTTGTGTGAAGCCCCAGATTCTGATACAAGCGATCAGCATTCAGACTCACCGGCAAAGAGAAGAAGAAGAGGGCGCGGCGGAGGAGGTGGGGAAGGAGCAAGTGGGGCCGGGACAAGTGGCGGAAACTTACAGGAAGTTGGGACTGCAATTTCTGAGAGTGCTTCCATTATAGCTCAGGCCATTCAGTCAAGTGAGGAAAAAGAAGAAAGGAGACACAGAGAACTGTTGAGTTTGCATGAGAGGAGACTGCAAATAGAGGAATCAAAGGCCGAGATCAAAAGGGCAGGCATTAATGGGATTGTTGATGCCATTAATAATCTAGCCAATTCCATTCTTGATTTGGCTTCCGGCCACCAACACCAACAAATTAGAAAATAGCCCAATTTTTAATTTTTAATTACCAACCCTATTATTATTATTATTATTATTATTATTATTATTATTATTATTATATCCCATTATTTGTACATAATAATGGTGATGTAGTTTATCTTGTTGCACGGTGGACTTTATTAAGATTTCATTTCTAAGGGACATACAATGACGATTATAATAGACAATTTTTTTTTTTATTTTTGAATATAATAGACAATATTAATTGTTATCATATTAATGAAAATATTAATTGTTATGTCATTTATTTGAATGAAAAATGATACTTGTTTACATGGAGAAACAGAAAAAGAAAAAGAAATTGTGTAAGTTTTTACACAATCAATTGCAGACATTAGATTTTGATATGATGTTCATGTAATATATATAGATAAAAACATCCTACTACTACACGTGCGTGTAAACAAGTTTTGTACAAAAATTATATACGTGCACTGGGATTGAGAATGAATGTATGGAGGTTGACCCTATTTCCTAGAATGCAATTGCGAGAAGCTAGAAATATATCTGTCGAATTAAATACTCTAGTATCTTAAATTTTGAGTTCAAACACTATTTTAGCACGAATCAAAAGTTGTGGCTCAATTTTCATAGCATACTAAGTGACCAAATGTATTACTCCCCCGTCCTACTGAGATAAGTATATTGTTTTTCATTAGGATTAAGGAAAACTCAATGTTGTTGGACATGAAAATTTAAGAACATTTTATCAAGATAGCCTTTAATTTACTACTTATTTCACGATAAAATTTCTATTTTGTGAATGATCATACGCATTAAATACAGGATATGAATGAACTAAGATTTTAACATACATCAATAAAGAAAAGTAGCCTATAATTTGGAACGGATTAAAAACGACTACAAGCCTATTTTAGTGGCACGATGTGAGTAGTAGTATAGTATTTTTATTAGTCCAACTCTGGTTTTTTTTTATTTTATTTTAAATATACATAAAATAATCAAACTTCCATCACATTAATTAAAATGTGAATCTCACCTTTCTGTCAACTAGATGACATGGAAGAGAGCTTCGTTAAATATCACGTGACAGGGTTAATATTTTTGTTACCAAAAAACATTTCAAGTCTAGGTCCAAAATCTTATAGGCGTTGTGGCTTTTGGACCACAGTGATTTTGAAAGAATAAATGTCGTGTAGCACTGATGGTATTTAGTAGTAATAATTCAGATGGAAACTAAGAGCATCTGCATTAATACTGTTAAATTTAACAATTCACATAAAAAAGTGTATTGTAAATTGTCGTTAAATGTCACATATATAAATTAAATTTAACAACTATTAAAATGTCACATTAGATGTGTTGAACAAAATCACTAAAATCTACTCAACTCTAAACGAACTCCATTATTTTCAAAAACTATTAGTCATACTATATTAAATAAATGAAAAAGAATTTTTCAAAAACATAAAATTATAATTACGTTGTTAAAATTGTTGCTAAAGTAAACAACAAATTTAACAACTAACTAAAAAATGTTCTTTTAAGAACTTTCTTAACACTACAAATATAAGTAACTTTTTGAGTTGTTAACTAACAACTTCACTATAAACATAATTTAACACTATCAATGTGGATGCTCTAATGTAGTATTGAGTAATAATGAGTCAAACTAAATATATGAATAACGAGCTCAGTTAATTAAGCTTATCATTTAATGTCACACATTGATACAATGATAAACACTACTAGTGCTTAATAGCACTATTCATTCCAAAAACTCAATATAAGTAATGATAAATTTTCATATTAGTTCAACAATTAGTTCACCGATTGCGTATTAATAAGAAGGGTAAATCTATCGATTAAAGTATTTAAATAATTTAAGTTTTAGATATTTTAGAGTTAAAATTGTAAATCAGTGAA
>CAVNYN010269727.1:0-50167 GCA_963692815.1 Nyctanthes arbor-tristis
GTTTTTATAATTATTCTATTATATTTGAATTTATTTGTTGGTAACACATTTTGCACAAGTTAATTCTTTTTTTTTATACAGTAGATGTAGGGGAGGAAAGGGGCATGTGTGTTTCAACCCAGGACGTCATGCCTAGAATATGTGAGAAATCTAACCAATGTAATACTTGCTTGAATTACAGTACCAGTTAATTATGTATGTATAAATAAAAATTAACTGAGATGATTCAATAAAAGTAAAATATTTAAAAATTGTTAAACAACTATTACAGTGTAATTGTATCAACATTCGGTCCATCTCTCAAATAAATAATCCAACTCCAAATACAATAAGACCATATTTAAAACGACAAATTAAAATTTTTGTTCCATGAGAAATTATCAAAAAGTTCCAATCTATATTAATTATAGAATCGGCAAATTAGAGTACTATAATTTTAGAAAAAATCAAATTTGATTATTGTACTACAATAACCATATCAAAATTTCTTCAAAAATCATAAAAAATTGAAATTTACAATAAGGTTATAGATTTTTAGAAATTTATTAGTTTAGAGACGTAGTATACATGTGTTTTCGAATTATAAAAATTACTATTTACTTTTTTTTTTTAAATAGAACTCCTAATTAATTTCATGTTCGCTTTGATAAGTAACAGATGACTAATTCAAAATAATTGGCTAAAGAAACTACCGTGAATTGATGATTGGATATATGTTAATAAAGGAAAAAGTGAATATCATTTAATAAATTAGCATAATAATTTCCAAAAAAAAGATAAAAAAACAAAAGAAAGGAATTAAATTATATCACCAGATATCTTATAGAACCAGAAATCTTACAGAGTCAGAAATTTTGCAGAGCTATAAAATGAGCAGGAAAAACCACCCTTCTCTTATATATATATATATATATATACATACATATATATATAGATTTCCAAAAAAAAAAGATAAAAAAAAAACAAAAGAAAGGAATTAAATTATATCATCAGAAATCTTACAAAGCTATAAATTTTACAGAGCCAGAGAATGAGCGGGAAAGTCACACTTCTCTTATTAAAGATATATATAGATTATTAATTTTTTTAAAGAATTAGCACTAATACCATTGAAAATGTGTTCTCTTTTATATTTTCAAAAATGCATTCAAGAATCAATTTCAAATTTTCTTCTTTTTAATGTTTTCTGTGTTAAAAGTTAAAAACGCAGAAAATGCATTTTCAGATTTTAAACTTTATATTAATTACATTTAAATCCCAACTTTAATTTTTATATTGATTCTAATCTTAAACATCTCCACTGGCGGCAACACCACTTCGCACTGTCATAAAACAGTCAGCGCCAGCAATACTAGACTTGATTTACCATCAAAGGAAGCCACCAGATCTAGTGGTTAAACACCACCACATGTGGTGGCTGAACCACCATAGTGGTTGCGACCACCAACTGGAGGTTCATATAGCCAATCAGATGGTGGTGGCTGGTGGTAGCCACCAGCATCTAGTGGCCGGTGGTAGCCACCAGCATCTGGTGGCCGAGAAGGTGGAAGGAGAGGTGGCGGAGAGGATTGACGATGATGACCAAATTGAACAATTTGAAAAGTTTAAAACTTTCATGCAATTTTTATTGTATAATTTATCATTTTTCAAAAAAAAAAATTCAGACCAAACAGATTTTCTATTTTTAAAAATAATTTTTTAAAATGACAAATGGAATGCGTTTTCTTATTTTCTCAAAACAACAACCTGAAAATAGAAAACTCAAAATGTATTTTTAGATAAAAAAAAAAAACTAAAACACAAAGAGAACGCAGCCTAATGTGCTCAAAGCAAACTAAGCTCAAACCTGGAACATGAGAGAAATACAGAAAGGAATTGTGGAGCACACAAATGGTCAGCTCATCTGCTGGGCAGCAAGCCACTAATCACTGAGAAAAGATGCTTGAATAATTTTAAGGAAAAAAACCTAACGATCGCATTGAAGTAGAATTTCTTTTTAAATTTGCAAGGGTGCTATCCATCAACTCACTACAGGAGTTATCCTTTTCATTTCCAAACAGATTTTGTACTTCAAATCTGCTTATATCTGTAGAATCAAGATTTCCCTTTTTTAATTTTAATTCAGTATCCAAGTCATCGACCTCAGGATCATCCACAATATCACTTTCAGATTCTTGATCCCTCTCAGGGTCCTCTTTTTCAACATCATCATCTCCGTCTCCATCAAGTTATTTATTCTGGAACAGCCAATCTTTTCTCTGGCAGCAAAAAGTATTGCCTCAGTGTCAGAAGGGTCTTTTCTATAAGGAGAGCATATGTTGAAGGAGTAGTTCTCTCAAACAGCTTTGTATCCCTTGACAAAGCTGCTGAAATAGACGCTTCTAGTGTTTTGCTTGTTGTCAGGTCTCTAAGGCCAGGTTTCTTCATGAAGAGAATAATGCTTGTCAGCATCACAATACTTATTATTCACTTGTTTTTAGATTAGCGTGAGCTCGCGGCTTAGTATTAAAATCCCGTATTAAAAAATCTGGATTGGCAAAAAGATAGTTTTCTTCATGGACAAAAAGAAATTGGTGAAAAACCAAGCAGTTGGTTGAAGAAGATACCAGAAAGTCAATGATGTAGATGGATGTTTTATAGAAATGTGAAGAGTGAGCACATCACCAAAAACATGACACAATCATTTAACAATGTGATTGAAAAATTTAGAGGTAAACCTATTCTTTCTTTGTTGGAGAACATAAGGATGAAGTTAATGGTGAGGATGCATAAAATATATGTAAAAGGTGCAACTTGGGTGGGAAAGGTAATACCAAAAGTGAAGGAGCAACTGGAAAAAGTTTCTTCAGATGCTAGATTATCGCGTTTTATTGTTGGAAGTAATGAAGAGTTCCAAGTGATCGAAGGTCTTGATGAGTTCTCTGTGCGTTTAGGAAAAAAATTTGTAGTTGCAATGAGTGGATGGTTTCAGGCCTAGCTTTGAAGCATGTTGCTTCTTGTACGTACCACACTAGAGAGGAAACCTAGAGGATTATTGTGGCAATTGCTACAATGTAAAAAAGTACTTGGCAGTGCATAATTCTATTATTCATCCTTTACCTTACCATAAATTGAGTTAGATCCAATTGATGGAGAAAGAGTAGTACAACCTCCTAGATTGAAGAGGTTGCCGTGGAGACCCAAGAAGAACACAAAAAGAGAAAAAGGAGAAGCACGACCTGCAACAACAAGAAAAAGATCATGCGCAATAAAATGCACGAAGTGCAAGCAATTTGGGTACAATATAAGAACATGTCCTGAGGTATATATACATTGTAGACAATTCTAGTTTAATTGTTTAATTGATATTAGTATTGCACCCGTGCGATGCACTGGAAAAAACAATTTAAAAATGATTAAAAACAAATTGACTGAAATAATTTTTCCTAAAATCTATTATCATATAATAATAAATAACAAAATAGTTAATCTTATAGCAAATTTTCATAACGTCATAAATCTAAATAAATATTTATATACAATCATTTTGCGTAGAATAATTAGTCTGCTCATAGAAGTATGGTTAAAATAAAGAAACCAAATTCAAAACATCAAATTGAATACAAATTCAAAACTAATTTACACAACAAACTTCCTTTATTAGGAATGAGCAAAAAAAATTATTAAATTATATGGTGTTACCAAACTCTTAATTCTTGATAGAGTATCATCGAGAAGAGAAAAGATTAATCGAAAAAAATCCTTAAAATAAAAACAAAAGCCATAAATTGAACTTAAAGAGGTTTGAAAATTTTACGTAATTGCATATATTCAATATCTAACAGTTCCATTGTTATCATGAAAATTGACTAAAATTCTCGTATAAACACAAGTAATAACAGTAATCAAAGTTGAAGAGAGGGTGATTGAAAATTTTATGCAATTACTTTAAAAAAGAGAAGTAAAAGCACATAAATAGATGTCTTAATCAGCATAGAAAGTCCACAAAAGAGTTTAAAAAAAAAAATTAGACACAAAATAAAGTTGAAAGAACACAAAAATATATAGCAGCCAGATTAAAATGTCGAAAATGCATCATTAGCAATGGCGAAGCGATTGGTTAAATTCGGCTCGTCGAACTACTCCAAAAGCATATATTGTGGACAAAAAACGAATATCATATGCAAAAATTATGACCGTTTTTCTAAAAACACGAAAAAATAAGAAGAAAAACGAAAAAAAAAAAGACAATTTGATGGAATTAGAAAGTGAAAAAGGGCAGGAAAACATTTTTAGCAACTCAATTCCCTTTATATATATATATATATATATGTATATATATATATAAGAGGCAATATTTAATAAATTTTGGAAAACCAATAAAAAAAAAAAACTCCTAGAGAAGAAAAGGAAAAAGAAGACAATTTGATGGAATTAGAAAGTGAAAAAAGGCGGGAAAACATTTTTTGCAACTTAATTCCCTTAAAACATATATATATATATATATAGATTATCTTATATATACAAATGATTCAATGTTAATTATATAGGTTAGAATGCTAACATTTTTAGTCAAGATAATTTAATGCCTTGTAAAACAATCTGTTGACTAATTTCATTTATTTTTAACAGGGGAAAAAAGAAATAGTGGGCAAGAAACTAAAGTAACACAATCACACCCGCAAGCTTTCTAGGCTTCTCAGCATCATTTATAAGTCGGCAATATGTTGATGACTTTGGGCTTTTTAGTTTTTATTAATAAGATTTTATTAGTTTTGATTTTATCTTTGTTTATCACGTATTAGCTAAACCAATTTTATTGGTTCACCGGAATGGTTCGATCTATAATTCATTCAATTTTATTTGATATAATATATGGTTTGACCTGTACATAATTTTTCTTGTGTTAAAATGCTGGGATGTTTATTTTAAGGGACGAACTCAAATGAATAAAACATATATGATTTGAATAGTTTCCTCGAAATATTGGTTATTCGCATGTTTGAAAATTTACCTTATTCGAAGATTCAACAAATATCTCCTTTCAAAAGTAGCCATGAGAAATACAACTGGAGCTAAAGAATCAATTATTCGATAATTTTTAAAGCTAAAATTAGTTCTTTATTATTTGTAATTCGATTAAAAAAGAAAAAACATAAGTGATGAATTTTTTAAAACTTTAGTAGTGGCATGTGAGTATATATGATTTTAATCTATTAAAATTTAATTTAAGAATGTAAAAAGTTGTAAAAAGAAGGGTGTAAAATGGTACAAAATAGTGTGTGTCTATATATATATCCTAAATATATATAAGTGGCTTGTTTCAATTCCCACTATTCATTCAATTAGGTATAACATTTCGAGCCCAAGGTACCACAAAAATTAGCATAGGACGATAATTTTTTTAGTTTCCACATTTACTCTTCTTTTTACGCGTTATCTATCTGCTTTCCTCCATCTCCTTCCTCCTTAGTGTGATGGCAGATCAATTAGGGTTTAGGATAGCAGATTCGCCGCTTCCTACCGACCCAAATTTCCTAAATATATATAAGTGGCTTGTTTTCAATTCCCACTATTCACTCAATTAGGTATAACATTTCTAGCCCAAGGTATTACAAATATCCCAAATGTATCTAAGGAAATCAAAGACATAAGGGTTGATCAACTCTCCACAAACCACTTTTGACAATGGCAGAGATATATTCACAGCTCAGGATATAAGTGAAAAAGTTAGAGATAAGCTTTTGGCCCATTTTATTTAATTGATGAGAAGGCAAGGAATGGCTATACTAACAGTTAATCCAGCTCATTTAATTATCTTCGTATCCTATATCTGTCACTTCCCAGCTAGCAAGAATAGCCAAGCTCTCACACCTTGGTTGGGGCCAGGTTTACCCTAAAGGATTTGGAAAATGTGACGAAGAGGGATTGCCAACTAATAGCTATCAACTAAGTTTTAAGGGATTGGCAATGGGATATTGAATCCTAAAAGGCTTCAATGGCATCCGTTGACCATTAACATTTAGCACTTGAGTTAGTATGATGTATATTCATTATGTCATGTTTGTAATTGGTTGTTGGAAAATGTACTATTCAAAGTTTTCCAGTCATGGTAACTTCTATAAATTATTATTGATGCAAAATTTTTAGCAGCAATTAATTGATGAGTCTTATCTACTTTTGTATAAAAACAAAGATACAATTACAGATAATTTACGTGCAACGCACGTACCTACACTAGTATATAAAATAAATGGCAAAGAGTCAAAATCCAATTGGCTTTGGTCAAAATCGTCGCCCAAAATGACGTAGTTTTGGGCTTAACTTTTTTTTAATTTTTTCTTTTGTTGCTCACTTGAGTCACCAGATCCTCTTATTTTGGTACATCGTTTCTCTCTCATAAGTATAGTTCTCTCTCAAATTGGATCCGAGATTCCATTAGATGAAACCCTACCTTCTTCCCATCCAAATCTTGTTAAGACTCAAGAATTGGCATAGAAATTATAGTCTCAGTTTCGTTTTCACTACGTTTGCTTTATTGTTACTGGTTAATGTTGAGGTGTTGCCGCTGACTTGCTGACGGGTCTCCGTTGCGAAGTTTCGCCAGGTTCTTTTATCTCATTCATTTTTTTTTTTTTGGGTATCATACTGACGGTATTACAGCACCCTTCTTCCTTTTCTAGCCAGGTCCAGTAGCTTCTTGCTGCCCCAAGCTTCCCTGGTGAGTTAGTAATCTTGTGTGATGGATTTTCTTTCTATCCATGTGTTATTTTTTCCCCTCTCTTTTTGTTTTTTTAATTGTGTTAATTCTTACGATTTTTCCTTTTTTTTTCATTGTTACCTATTCTGACTTTTTTTGTTATCTACGGTACTGTTTGATTAGAAGTATGAAAAATGTATGGAAAGAAAATGAATTATAGGTAATTAAATTCCCTATAAGTAATTTTCATGAGAAATGTTAATTACACGTGTTTGATTAGCTTAATTTTCTAACTAGAAATTATTATTGTTTTCCATCTTTTGGTATTTGATAGATATTATTTTCCATGAAAACAATCTTTTTTACCAAATTTTATTATTTGATGGTCATTATTTTTTTATAGAAATTATCAAGTTTTTTATATATATATATATATCGTATTTTCTTTCCATGTATTTTTTTATTTGTCAAATTTTTTTATTTGTCAAAGCTACGCGAACTCTAATTTTGAGCTGAATATATGTTTATATTTGAGATGAAATCAAACCACGATGAATAAAAAAAAAAAAAGATAACTAATGCCAAGCTTTTGTCCTGCATGATATTTTTCATAGACAATGATGAAATGGTAAGAACATTTGAGAGTGATTATGAAAATAGGGTAGAGACTTTCTAACGATTATAGTCTCATCAGACGGTTTACCACTTATGATTCAATAAATAATTCTGAGGTCAGTAACTATCACAATAATACACTTAATAAGTAGAAGCTTATACTAAAAAAGAAATTGCAAGAAATTCATTGAGTGATTTGTTCCTGAATGTGCAGATAAAACAAAGTTAAAAACTTTAGTAACGATCAATAATTAGAAAATTTGAAATGATTATAAGATCTTATATTTGTTAACATTGGCAAGAAATGCTATGTTACATAAAATCTCAAAAAAAAACAAAAAAAAGAAAATGGGAAATTCTCAATTCACTTGCGTGTTTTCCACTTTTTTATATTTAATAAAAAAATCCAATATTTTAAGAAATATGGAATTTCAATTCCTTGGAAAACGAATTAACTATCCCCCAAGGAAAATATTTTCCTTGTTTCCCTGGAAAATATAGTCATGTGACTAAAAGTGGGAAAATATTTTCCACGGAAGAAAAAAGCTAATCAAATAGCACAAAAGAAGAATTTTGGGTGGAAAACTAGCATTTTCCATGAAAAGTTATGACAATCAAATACACGGTTTGGCTATAGAGAGCTTACCTCTCCCCTTGCGAAGTGAAAACTGTCACATGACTGCATGTGATTAGAGGTTAGGGGATTGAGGTATATGAGGATTTCGAAATCAAATAGAATATACTTCTTTCCATTTCTCGTAAGCCACTTATTTCTCCTAGTGGAGGAGGACCTTCTAGTGATAAAAGACAAAGGGCTAAAGAGAGAGCCAAAGAAGGATCTTTCGTATATAATTCTGCATAATCTCGAATGTTATCAGTTCCGGTATACGTAGACCAAATAATACAATGCAAGCAAAAGTTCCTAGATTCATAGAGATATAAAACAGCATATAAGTTATCATGCTTGCATATCCATCATTTGAGTCTCCAACAATTATTCCAATATTTACATATCCGATTTGACCTGTGGACGAATATGCAAGCACACGTTTCATGCTTGTTTGAGTAATAGCAATGATATTTCCCAATATCATGTTAAGAATAGCAAGGATTTCCAGAAGAAGATGCCATTAGTGAACCATCTCTCTGAAAGATGCACCACTAGAAATATTCTTGTTATTGCTTCAACTCACATTCCCCAAAAAGTGGATCCCCTCAATCTCTCAACCCCCAATCACATGCAAATACGTGGCAATTTTCACTCTGTAAGGGGAGATGCAAGCTCTCCTTAGAAAATCACACACACCCTGCAAATAAAATACTAAAACTTGCACTTCATTAGATGCAGCAACTTGTTTAATTTCAACGTTAATTCCATGCGATAATGATGATGAACCAGTGCATAACAAATTTCCAACAAAAACCATGTATTCTTCTTGAATCTGACACAAACACACACACACACACTGAGACACACATATCTGACACAATCCTACAACGGATATGACGACCTCACCATTCTTAAATAGAAAACACTAAGCGCTGTCTATATATGCATAAACTTACTTTGAAGCATTGAACAATTTTCTAGAGCAACACCAACATAGCAAAGGGACAAAACGATCACTAAAAATTGAACAACAGTTTGTGAAAGGCTAACGGAAAGTGCTAATCTCAAGAACCTAGGAGCTCCTTTATACCAGCTTTCTGACTCGATGTCAACCTTGCGGGAAATTTTATATCAAATTTGATTCTCAAATTCCCTTTCATAGTTGGATCTTTTGAAATAGGCATTCCTTCTCTCGGAACAACCCCCTCGTAATTTGGATGGATCATATTGTCAAATGGAATTGTTAGATTCCTGCCATCCAATGTAGTGAGTCGCACTGTGTAACCAGTTAGTGCTTCTGCAAGGGATATCTTTTGTGTTACGACCAAGTCGTTGCCATCTCGAGTGAAAGTTTTATGAGGTTTCTCATCCACGATGAAAACGAGATCTGAAGGTATTTGATTTGGTTGCACATTTCCTTTCTCTTCGAAGGTGATTTTAGTTCCTTTCTTCCATCCACGCTTGATACTAATGGTCAAGATCTCTTCTACAGACACTGGTTTCCTGCAAAGAACCAAAAGGATATGTAAGAAAGAGATTCACACTCAGTTCTGAATGGAGAAGCTGGAAAAGGGGTTGGCTCTTAAGATGGAAAATTTAACATCTCCGCACTTTAAAATGAATGATTGGCTTTCTCATAAAAGGTCAGATGATATGGTAGTCAGTCTTTCATCTATGCCAGCAAAGAGAAGCAGTCAACTAAAAAGCAGAAGAGAAAGGAATTACAATTTTTCTCACGGGGAGTTTTTGTTTTTTCTTGGGTTTTTGTGTGTGTGTGTCTCTCTCTCACCCCCCCCCCTCCCCGCTTTTTATTTTAAATTTTTTTAAACATTAAAATATTTAATTTTTTGCATTTTACCATAGTACCCCAAAACTTAACGGAAGAATAAACGGTTTCCATCCCATGGACCTTAACTATAACCCTTTTGAAAGGTTAAGGAAGCCCAAAAGGAAAATTAAAGGTTAGGGACATGATCGATAATAACTTGAAAGGTTTGGGACGTTAGATGTAATTAACCCTTAACAGAACTAAAATCAATTTTCAATCAGAAAAGAGATGCATAAGATGACCAGCTCTAGCACCAATTATCTACTCAACGTTCAACAACTTGCAGGTCGTAAGAAGTTTTATTCATCGATACGTATATAATAATGCAACTATACCATTATTTCATTATTTTTAAATTTTTTGATTATATAATAATGCAACTAATTTTTTAATTAATTTTAAATATTTTTTTTAAAATTAAAAATTTAAGGGTATAACGGTTATTTTTATGAAAAATTAATAGAGTAGTGACAAAAAACACTTATCGTGCGAATTTATGAAAAAATGGGGACTCAGGAGATCGAAAAAAAAGATTGGGGACCCAACCAATTCTTAACTCAAAGGTGGGGGACGATTTGTGAAATTAACTCCAAGGCAACTATACCACTATGATTAAAGTAACGTTAATCTGCTTCCTTTATCAAGAAAAGGAGCAACCAGAAAAAGTTCAAATATGATCAAACAATGAAAAATCCACAGAGAAAGCCACGCAATCATTAGATAATCTAGAATGATTTTTGAGAAGGATACTACTTACCCGCTTGCATCCAGAATTTTTCTTGAAATTTTCATATTCTTTGTAGTTCCCCTATAAAGATCTTCAAGTGTACAGGGCAGTTTCCGCTTAATTGGAGCTCCTTTTCTGGGGGCTGAATGAAATCCACCACCACCTCGCAACCCTCCAGGGGGGCTTGAAAATCTAAAAAACTCACTGAAAATGTCATCACGATTATACCGGAAAAATGTTTCACCACCCCCTGTTGAACCCCTCATTCCACTTCCACCTCCCATCCCTCCAAACGGGCTTTGAAATCCAAAATACTCATTGAAAATGTCATCAGATTTCCTAGGATTAGACCGGAAAGATGTTCCACCACCCCCTCTTGAAAAGAAGGATTGTCCTCCAGCACCCCACTGCCCCTTTAACCCCTCCTCACCATATTGATCATATATTTGCCTCTTCTGCGGATCATTTAGCACCTATAGAAAAACAATACATAGTTTTACATCTTACGCGTCCACCTCAATCATAACTGAAATCGGATACAATAAAGATTATCAGCAAAAGATAAAAAGATAAGATGTTTGCATCACCCATATCAACAATACATATAAAAAAATGATGATAGTTTTCTAAATCTAACAGATAATCAAAGAAACATAAGTACTAAAATAATCACCAAATTGGACGGAATCATAAAACCACATCAATTACTAATAATAATCTGAAACAAAATATGAACTTACATAATAGGCTTCGGAAATCTGTTTGAGCTTGGCTTCCGCTTCTTTTTTATTATTGGGATTCTTATCAAGGTGCCATTTCATGGCAAGCTTTCTATAAGCCTTCTTCAAGTCGTCATCTTTCGCACTTCTAGCCACCTGCAGTATCTTGTAGTAGTCCACCCCCATCTCCTCTTGCTCGCTTCTCTCTCTTCTTCACTTTGGCAAATTTTTTCTTTTATCGTTTTCAAGTATTATTTGAGAAACCCAGAAAGAAAAGATGGAAATTTCTAAGACCCGGCCCAGTTCTTTACAGAGCTCGGTTTTTAATGCGATGCTAATATATAGTGTGTGTCAGGTGAGGTGTTAGTCTATAATTAGAGACCGGACTCTGTAAGTAACCCGGCTTTATTTTTATAGCCAGACTGGGGAAAAGACGGAGCCAAATATCTAATCACAAACTGACACCTCACCTGACACACCCCACATGATAGTATATCATTAAAAATCAGGCTTCGTAAATAACCTGACCTTGATTCTTTAAAAATTTCCATGTAGTTGCAATAGTAAAAGAAATATGAGTTTTAAGTCAATATTTGAAGTTTTCTATTGACTATATTACAAGAGTTGTGCTATTTAAAGAAAAATTCATACAAAAATTTTAATAAAATTGGTAAATAGTACAATCTTTTTTTTCAGTACATCATATCACTTTTATATTAATACTAATCATACATAAAATATGTCTATTTTATCTAGCTTTTTGTCTCTAATTTTATCCAACTAGAATTATTCATATTATAACCACTGTTTGTTTGATGGTGATCAGAATTATTGCATGTCATTTTCTACTAGTCACCTTTTTCTTTTTCTTTTTCTTTTATCATATGAGTTTTCTAAGTCAATATTTGAAGTTTTCTACTGACTATATCAGAACCACTGATTTCTGGATGGTGTCATTTTCTGAGTCCCCTCTCCCTGGCAAATTTCGTCATTTTCTACTTCTAGTCACCTTTTTCTTTTCTGTTTTATTCTTTTATCAGTTAAAATTTAAAACGTGTAACTATTAGAAAAAAAAAAATATTCTTAGACATTACTGATATGCTACATTGTGGGTTCTATACCAGATTTATTATCATCTAATAAAAACGATACGTTATGTACAAATCTTTTCGCTTACTTAAAAATGTGATGCGAGACAGTATACTTTTCTATAAGAAATTCTAAAGAGATGAGGCATCTCCCTTATGAAGAGGCCTTATGCACAAATGACCCCATGTTAACAGGGGGGCCATGTGGCAGGACGGAGAGGCCTCCTCTTCTTAGCCTGACCGGCTTTTCTATAGAGTCAACGACAGAGTTTGCGTGTCTATCTCTTTTTCCTGTTAGTACAAAACACTGAGCCATCATTTTTTTTTGTCAGATCAAGTGTCGTCATGTAAACATAAGAGTTCTCTAAACAAAACCCGCTTTGGCTCCCTAAAGAGTTGACTATTTTCTTAGGTCTTCTCAAAGAGTACTTCTACAAAACTAGATAAGACTCCTTTTTTAAGGAGCCTTACCCTTATTTGGTATGAATCTAATAAAAGCAGCCACACACAGTGTCGGGATACTTTTATTAAATTCATGCCACATCAGGATAAGGCTCCTTTATAAAGAGCCGTATTTATCTTCTTAGAAAATTTCATTCTCAAAAGTTAATAGCAACTATTCTACTTGAATTAAAATAGTTCTAATATATTGTTACTATTTCGCCATTTTTTGTAGTTTTAGTTCCTCATATTCTAGTTATATATATATATATATATATAGTTATAAAAGGGTTTTTCTCTTTGTGTTTCAAATTTCAATTTTCAGTTTTTAATTCTTTTCTTGTGTTTTGACGTCATAAAAGAGAAATTTAAATTATTTTCTCACAATGTTTTCAATTTCTACATTAAAAAAAAAAGAAAAGAAACATCATTTTTTAACGGGTATAAACATCATTTTCTACATTGAGTTTTCCTTATAAAAGTTTTCTTATTTTAAAAATAAGTTGCAAAAATATGAAATGAAAGTATGAAACACATTTTCAATGTTTTGAAGAATTAAAAACTGAAAATAGCATAAAGAACAATTTGCTCATGTGAAAATACCATTCAAATGGCCATTTATTTAACTAAGTCTCGCTATTGCGCCATTCGAATGGCACAATATAACACAATATGCTAACGTGAAAGAGGCTCTGGGGGTTGACGACTCATACTCACCAATAGAAAAGTTATTTACCATTTTTTATTAATAATTTAAAATGTAGGGCCAGCATATGGCATCATATACTCCCCCTCTAGTGCTTCATAATTTTCATTACTTAACCATGATAATTGCATTATTGTTTGGGTTTTGAAATAGAGTACTTTATAGCAAAGGTCCCCAACCTTTGCATCCGTTCGAACTTCCTTCCTCAACCTGGGTCAGGAAACTCTCAATCTTTGAGAAATTGACACTTTTCTTCCAAATGGATATACTTTATTATTAAATCATTAGACAGTTTCAAGACCAATTAAATGTTATTTTGTTATAATTTTAATTAAAATTTAAAATCACATCACGTGAAAATACAGATAAGTTACACATGTACACAGAAAAATGAAATAAATTCAAATTAAGCTTCACTTGACATTTTTGTCATTATGCACACGTCATTTTTATATATAGTCCTCATTGACGTGAATTTGAAATTTAATTTTAATTATAATTAAATCTCATTTAATTATTTGCCAAACGGTCCCTAAAAATCAGATTCTTTTACTACAAATTTCACCACAAGCTATTGGGCTTTGGCAGTAAAACTGCCGTACCTTTTGTACAGTTATTCTACTTTTATATATAGAATATAATATATATTTTTTAATATTCTACTTTTATATATTCTACTTTTTCTATCCTATATATAGAATAGAATATAGATAGAATAGATATATGTGTACGTATTGCCCTATACCGTATATATTTCTTTTAAGTTATTTCTGCAGGAGATCCATATCTTCCTATGTAAGTACGTGGATTCTGTAAACAGAATGTACATTAGTCCCATAGAAAAATTGGCTTGCTTGTGGTATAGTTGGTAGGAAGTATAGATTGAAACAGTTTGATATATTACGTATTGAAATTCTTCTATTCCTAGTAAAATCACATATTCTATATTCACATTTTTAGTAATTTTGCGATAAATATTTTCTTCCTCATATAGAAAATTTTAACATGTTGAGTCCAGTTATAAAGACAGATAGGGCTCTCATGCGATTGGATGTCTAGTGAGTTGACATCATGTGATATGGAGTCTAACTCCAAACTCAAAAGCCCTATCTGTTTCCTTAGAAAACTGCACGTTATAGGTGGTGGTAATTTTCTCTTATAAATCTCAGAAAGTTACAATCCCCGAGGACAGTAGTATATATATACAGTCACTGAAACAGCTTTAGAGTCAATTCCGTAATGGACATCAGTTAATTCCTAATACAAGATCAAGACTCCATGAGAATTATTCATTTCTCAATAGATACACAGCTACTTGACACAGACAGCAGTTACAAAAAGCTTTAAAAATAAAGCCCCGTGCTAATGAAAGCTAAAACTGAATCTTCACCTCTTCTCCCACAGTTAAATATTTGTATTCTATGTTATTACTCACATTAATAACTGTAATCAGATGACGATGATGATGACGATCCTGAACTTCTATTTATGTTCCGGACTTGCTCTCCACCAGTTGTACAAGTGTTTCCTGGTTCATTATAATTACAATTGAAATATCCTTCGATATCATCGTCGTTGTCATCATCATCAATATAATCTTCATCGCCATCTCCATCGTCTTCAGCAACTTCATTGTTGTCATCTCCTGCTCCGAAATCTACATTGCTAGCTGGGTTCTGATCTCTGGCATTAGAATAGTTTGGTAACATAACCTCATCATATTCATCCCCAGTCCCTTGTCCATTATAATCATCAAATGCTGATCTTCCAGAACTGCTAGCACTTTCAGCACCCTCAGCCTCCATAGGGGTTTCTTCTAAATTCATTTCTTGCTGAGTTAGACTTGCGATTTCATCGAAGACAATATCCTTGGGTTGCTCAGGCGAAACTTCCACTCCTCTCTTCACAGATTTTTGTCTACTTCTCACTGAGCGACGGCCTTTCTTACAGCCTCCTTGCCCACGTGGTCTGCCTTTCCATCCTGGAAGTTGTCCTAATTCATTGTTGTTTGCTGTGGTTAATTGGCATGATGCATTTCTGGAACTCATGGCCTTTCTCTGAGATTTTCCACTGCGTGAGCCACATGAACCTCTTGGACGCCCCCGGCCTCTTTTCAAGCCCGTACGTTCATTGAGATCATCTTGATGCAAATTCGCAACTTCTTGTGGTACATTCTCTGAACCACTCTCTTGAGTAGAATATCTTGATCGAAGTCTCTGGATACGTATAAATCACAAGACATTCAAACGTTAAATTCAAACTCGAGATTCGAATTAGAAAGTCAAAAGAAGTTGATATTTAACCACATTGTGGCTTATAATAATATAAGTTCCAGCTTAAAGGATTAGGCAAGCCCTTGAATCGTGGGAACTTTCCTCTCACAAAGGCGGCGGCGGCAGCAGCAGCAATAATAACAACAATAATTAAAATAAATAAATAAATAAAAATACCACCAACAAACAACAGACACACAATCATTTTATTCTAAAATATCCGATAACAGGTTCAATATTCATCATACAGATTGGAAGCCTAGTCATTCTGAATAAATTAGAGCATGTTCTCTTCATGTTACACAGTTTTGTTTTGAGTATAATTCATTAATGTTTTTTTCTACAAAAAAGATTTGTTCTCCTCGTATAATGTGAGTTTTCTTTTAAGACTACAAACACTTGGAACACCAAAATCTCATTTTTATGTTTTCTTCACAATTTGTCCCTATTTTACAAAATGTGCTTCCAAAAATATGAATGGAAACAAATTTTTAGTGTTTCGAAAAAATTGAAAAATGAAAACAGCATAAAAACAGAGAGAACAAGAACAAGAACAAGAACAAGACGAGTCAGAAGTTTATATCTATAATTCCTCACATTTCTGTTTTGCACAAGAGATATTTCCAAGTGACTCTCATCAAAAACGTCTCAAAGCACTGAATCTCCTATTTGGAAACTAAAATATAGGATACCAGTAACACTTCACCAAATGATACGAGAAGAAAGATAGAAAGATGAAAGATTTTAGACGTGCTCAATATGAGGGCAAAATAGGCAAATCCATCATTGCAAGAAGTAAAAATAGAATCCATGACACAAGAGCCCATGTTATGGTGTCCTTAAGCAACGGAGTTAAAAGAAAATAGCTCCATCTACTTTCTCCAAAAGGGTTGTACTTACAATGTATTGTCCAGATTTACTATTCTTCTGAAAATCCTTTTTCTGGTCTGGTGTATAACAAATGGAGGTATCAAGCTCCATCAGCCTTAAGGCCACAGCAGACGATGTCAGAGGTATCCATGGAAGAACCATAACTGCATCAAGTCTGGATGAATTATCATCACGAAATCCTGTTGAATTACAGGACCCCAACAATTCATTGGTTGTCTCAAAATTTGCCAACATGAAGTCCCTCTTCAGGCCACCCTCCAATAATGTCAGTGTCTAACAAGATGGCACATACACGGGAAAGAGTCAAAAACAAAAAGAAAAAGACAAAAAGGGAGAAGATGGGGAGGGAGTAGGAAGAGGAGATGATTCTGAAAATTCAATTCTATATCTGATTATGGTTTCATCAACAGGTTTGGAGAAGGATCATAATAATGCACAAAAGAATTTTAAGTAAAATACTGTTTCTATCATTAAAGAAAATTAGTACATGGAAAGTAATCAAAAAGAATATACAGGTTCCTGCGGATGGAAAACATTGTAATGTTAGAAAAGGGAAGGGGGGGGGGAATAGAGAGGTATTAGTTATTGCAAATGGTTTAAAGAATTATTCTATAATTATAACAAGTTAGTTTATCATTTTAGGTTCATGTATCCATCATATTGAATTCAGCATATAATTGCATAACATTTTTTGGTGACTAGAGTCTATCAGCAAAACCCTCACGTATTCAAATGTTTGAAGAATATCCTAAGCACATTTTCCTCTATTTCTATTCCAGAACTGAAATTGGTCAAATCTGTGACACACAATCCCACGTCACTCGGGAAGGGAAAGTGAGACCAGTTTATAAGTTAAAAGACTCACTCCATCTGACATGAGGCCTTTTGGGTAGAACCCAAGAGCCAAACCTTACGGTCTAGGCCCCAAACGGACAATACCATTTCAAAGTGGAGCTCATTACATATGGTATCAAAACAGAGCCCAACCGGAAGTGTCGCCAACGAAGACGTTGGGCCCCCTTAGGTGGGGTGATTGTGACACACTCAATCACACATCGCTCGGGTAGAGAAAGTGAGACTATGTTATAAGTTAAGAGACTCACTCCATCTGACATAGGCCTTTTGGGTAGAACCCAAGAGTAAAATCATGCAACCCAAAATATCAAGTTAAAGTGGAGCGAGTCGTTACAAAATCAATTCTATCCACATATATCACGAGACCTACAAGTATAACACGATTATGTCCCACTCATTTACTTGTTCTATTTCTATTTTGAAGTAGAAACGAACATATGCTGTGTAAGATCATTCGAGACACAAGAATCAATTGGACAAACATACAACATTTTGGATGATTGAACTTTAGTATCTATCACTATTCCTTGTGATTCCATCTGAGAAGTTCATTTTTCCAAGACTCAAAAACTGGAGCAAAAACTTAGTATTATTTTCACGATTTAGTATATAAACCTAGGTAGGGATGGTAGCCTACATTTGAGATCAATTCTCGACCAATGTGCAGGGACGGGGATGGGTTGGGTTGGGTTGGGTTTGGCCGACTCGGGTTTCGGCTCAAACCCAAACCCAACCCAACAAAACAAATTAAGTTTGGGTTCACTTGGGTTAGTTTGGGCGGTTTGGGCTTGGGCCCAATAACAACTTAGTTTTTTATCATTTAAATAGTCATATTATCGATTATAATTCAGTTTAATTATAGATTGTATTATCACGATATTGTAAATCCATAAAGTGTGCATTAAAATTTTCACTCATTTTGTTGACATTTTGCTCTTTTTTAAACTTTTTCTGTTTATATATTAACAAATTAATAGGTGGTTTGGGTTGGGTTTAATTGGGTTAGCAAGCGCAACCCAAACCCAACCCAATATATTGAAAAACACAACCCAACAAGCTCGGTTTAGGTGGATTTTTGCTCAGCCCTAAATATGTGTTTTACTTCTTTTTCCAATTGCGCAGGTGACTAGCATCAGGATTCCCATTAGATATGAATTTCATTTTCATCTCTACCATTTAACACAAAAATCACAAACCAAATACAGGATTTAATTATTTCAGCTTAACAAAAGTGAGAAAAAAGGTTTAACGTCAAAAGATACCAAACCCAATCCACCAGTCCATGGGACATCAGACTACCAGCTTTCTTTTACAAGATCAATTTCTGCATTTTTTCATTATCACCACCTAGATTTCAAGAATGATTTGATCTTCAATCAGCATGGCAGTTGCTTGCTACTGAAGATTAGTGTTTGACCAACAAATACAATTAACACACATCACACACAGAAGTTTGTAAAGAAAGCAGGAATTAGTGTTGTGAAAAAGAGTCAAGAAAGACCTGAAGGAGATCTTCAGCTGTTAATGCCAGAAGTAACTTCGCACCCCAAGACTTTCTGTAGGTGTCAGACCAAATAGGTTCAAGTGCTTCCAGTGGAATAAAGGCCTGCAAAGACAGATTTGTTTTACCAAAACGTGGCCACCTTAACTAGAAAATATATGGCCTTACACTCAGTCAGGGTAAAACATTAAATTGTAAACAAAAATTTCAAGCATGCATGGCATACTGACCTCAATTGTAGCTAATTGAGCTTTCAGCAATCTGATCCTTGGAGGAACAGAAAGGTCTAGCTTATGCAGAACACAATCAGACTCTTCATGAATTTTCCTTTTGCACTGACTGACACATTGAGAAGAATCAAATCTATTATCCAAAATGCTGGAAGTCACGTGACAAGAGCAGTGATTATCTTCACAAAAGCCTTTTGCATGAGTACAATTACAGATTTCCAGCAATCGTTGACATCTTGGTGTCCCATACCTTAAGGCACATACCATATTAGAGCTAAAGCATTCTTCCCACATCCACTTTTCAAATTCTCTATATCTTTGCAGGGCATCATTTTCCTCTGTTCCATCTCTTTTGAGCTCAATGGCAGAGGAAGAAAGTGCTTTTGAAATGAAATCTTGAGCGGGGCTCACGTTCATATTCTTAGTATTGAAACAAAAATCAAGCTTAATTTCCATTTCCTTCTTGATTTCATCACTAAAAAGCTGACCAGAATCCTTGCATAACATGTACTTTCGGGCAGCTTCCTTGAAAGATCTTTCAATTCTTTGCAACATTGAATGCAAGTGAGATTCTCTAATACCACGCACATCCAACAATGCCAACAAAGCATCAAAGTTCTGCCATGTCGTAGAAAAACTCCATTAAATACTTCATGGTTCTGGAAACAGGATCTTTGATGCCATACGGGTAATATAGAAAGATTTGTAGACACATGCAGTCATCCAATTGTTTCATGATGATGATGATGATGATGATGTTGTTGTTGTTGTTGTTGTTGTGGTGTTATTATTAATAATATTATTGCACATTTTTTTTTAAAGGATTAGCAGTGATACCACTTCACAAACTCCTAATGTGTTCAGAGCAAACTAAGCTCAAACCTGGAAAAGATGAGAAAAAATCCAGATAGATGCTTGAATTTTTTTAAGGAAAAAAAAAAGAGAATTAGATATCTATCAATTAAATCTCCAGAAAACCTTGAAATAAGAGACAGGTTCCTGAGAAGGTGCAACTTAAGTCAAAGACGAACCTCCTCACTAATGAGTATTGACCCTTAACACAAATATAAGACAACACAAATATAAGACAGAAAAACGTCTTACCGGTGATTTACTAAGAAATTATATTGAATAAAAGACAAATGGATATACCTTTTCAGAATCAATAAGCCTCCACTGGCCATTTCGCAGCTCGACAAATATTCTGCCAGATCCAGGATCATTTTGAGATGGAGATGCTATAAACTGCCAGTAACGATTACGTCGCCGGTCCTGACCAAGAGGCAATGACCTATACACATACATCTGCTCTGCCCTATGACCTATATAAGCTTTTAGCTCTGACCGTGACTTCTCAGCAGCATATAAAGATTGCTGGAGTGATGGATTATCAGAACCAACAGAGTACTCTAGCACAGGAAGGTTCTTTTCAGCTAGAAAGTCCTTGCCAAAGTTTTGGTCACTCTGCTGGCTGTTCAAGTCCATCCGGAATACAGGGTCTGCAGCTGCAGACTCATTTTTTCCATTAGCTTCAAGTAATGGACTTCTCTGCTCAAATGCACCAAGGGTTGTACTTTGTTCAGGCCTGCTACTCATGAATGATGAATGTTGTTTCAACACACAGTCCTCCTTTGAACGTCGCCTATCAAGTTGTGCCTCTGCCCACATCTGCTTCTTTATTGCATTTGCAGCTTCCAGGCGTTCCTGAAAAGTTTCCTTGTTCAATACCAGAAACAAAGTGATAACAAATCAGAAAGTGAACTAAACGCACGGTACCTCTAAAGTAATGCGAATAGCATTTCCTTCATTTGCTACTCCAATCAAGGCAACAAGAGCATCTAGACGATCTTGTACACTCAGATCTGCATACTCTCCCAGAACAAGCCCTTGAACCCACGGTTCTCCATAGCTGCACTCATCAATAACCGTGTCTTCTTGCTCAGGAAGCTTAACCTGGGAATCGATCCCAGGAGCATCCACAAATTGATCATCAGAAGTTCCACAACTTTTAATTTCCCTAAAGCCTAACGATTGCATTGAAGTAGAATTCCGTTTTGAATTTGCAAGAGTGCTATCCATCAACTCACTGCAGGAGTTATTCTTTTCATATCCGCACAGATTTTGCGCTTCAAATCTACTCATATCAGTAGAATCAAGATTTCCCTTGTTTAATTTTAATTCAGTATCCAAGTCATCGACATCAGGATCATCCACAATATCACTTTCAGATTCTTGATCCCTTTCAGGATCCTCTTTTTCGACATCATCAGCTCCTTCTCCATCAAGATATTTATTCTGGAACAGCTGAATCTTTTCTCTGGCGGCAGAAAGTATTGCCTCAGTGTTAGAAGGGTCCTTTCTATACGGAGAGCGTACACAATATGTTGAAGGAGCAGTTCTCTCAAACAGCTTTGTATCCCTTGACAAAGCTGCTGAAATAGATGCTTCTGGTGTCTTACTTGTTGTCAGGTCTCTAAGGCCAGATTTCTTCATTAAAATAATAATACTTGTCAGCGTCACGATAGGACAAAGTTACATTTTAAGTAAGGAATAAACGCTTACCTGAATCTTATCTGCAACTTCTAATATTGTCAGTCCCTTGCTCCCCTCTAGTGAAAGGACATGAAATGCTGCATATTTAACTGTTCCTGGGGTTAAACGATGCCTGGATCTTCGGGGATTTGACAAACCCCTTTCTTGCATAATGGCAACAGCTTTCTCAGCTGCAACTCCATTTCGCAAATTGGAAATGATATCCGTAGTATCCTTGCCCTACACATATAAGAAAATTAAAAGAAATGTTACATAAATATTAAGTGTAAGAACATAAAAGAGCTAATAAAGAGACTTGTAATGCCACAGTTGTTTGGCTACGCTTAACTAATTCCGTTTAGCCCAAAGTTTATGTAAATTTTGATTTCTAGATGTGTTCGGATATACTAGTTGTGTTCTTCCTTATGCGTAAAAGTTTCTTATTTTGACAATATGATGTGAATTAGTTTCAAAGTGAGTAACTCATTTCCAACTTCAGCCAACCAAAAAACGTATACCTATTTATATATAATTGTTTTACTTACAAATAATATTAAAGTTATTTTTTAGCTTGGCAAAGCATA
Organism: Nyctanthes arbor-tristis; assembly: GCA_963692815.1. NCBI lineage: Eukaryota > Viridiplantae > Streptophyta > Magnoliopsida > Lamiales > Oleaceae > Nyctanthes > Nyctanthes arbor-tristis. The sequence goes on from CAVNYN010269727.1 coordinate 22,280, forward strand.
TTTTATCCTCCTCCCCTGTCAAACTGAAAATTCCCAGACCAAGGGGGTTTTCTCCTAGTGGTAATTCCACCCACTTACTGCTATATATTTGTTTATGAATTTCTAAATGTAAAGCAAGCAAAATTAAATTAAGGACATGAATTAAAAACTACTAGAGTTCATTCCACAAACCCCCCACCCCCCCCCCCCAAAAAAAAAAAAAAAGAAAAGAAAAGAAATAAAGAAATAAATAATAAAAACAGCACCTAGTAGGTTAATTCAATCATCAAAATGACCAGGAAACCACATCAACTTATAAAAGGTGAAGAGAACACTAGGCTAGAGGAGGGCACCAAATTATTGGGAACCTCTTTATACAAAACGTAATGTTATTATACGACAAGATGATAGGAAGACAGACGGTATTGGAATTTTACCAGGTGATATCAATATGAGCAAACTAGCTAACCTAGAATGGTAAGTTTTTATTAGCATAACAGTGATTCTGTAAAATTATAATGTGGTATTTGCGAGGGAAACGCTAAAATACTTAAATAAAACAACACAAAGTTAGCAAGGACAATGTTCCAAAAGCATGACTCCTCAGAACGAGATCTGAAGCACACATTAAAAAAAAAAAAAAAAGGAGACGACGAAATGTATATCTTCCCAGACTTAGGATTTTGAAAATTGAAGAATTGCAGATAAGAAATCTTATAACAAAGTATATTGAAGATCCTCCCAGAGTTGCAGGATTTGAAAATGATGTATTGCAGGTAAGAAATTTTATAACGAGTCGAGATAAATCCATTTATCCACAAATTTGATTTGTAAGTATATAACACAGGTTACTACAACAACATAATGCACAAATCAACGACTACTAGCAATCTAGAACAAATCATGCCTCGATTTCATCCTGAAGATATGCCGGTTCCAAGCTACTCTTCTTCAATTTTGGACCAAAACCAGCAGCTAGTGCAAATTGCCTCAGTATCTCAGGCCATGTTAATGGAGTTAAGTGCCGCTGCCAGCTACATATGTCAAAACCCCAAGCATATGCCTGTTACAACATATGAGATTATGTATACTTGATTGTATTGCACCATAAACAACTAAAAAAAGAAACATACCCCTTCAACAATCTGCGGATGTCCTCCAGGATTAACTGTGGAATTATGACTTGCACCCAGTGCATTGGCTGGTGTTCTAGCAACATCTTCAATATCTTTAATTATGCATCTAAGAATCGCTATATGAATCTCTCCTAGCAGCCTTGGATCCTTGAGTAGGGAACCCATTGGGTTATACAAAAGCAAGAATAACAACAGCAGTTGATTAGAGCAGAATATGAAAAAGGATGTAAGAACTTACAGAATCATGAAATGCTTGGGCAAACTCATCCAGAGTGAAAGGCCATAATCCAAGAACATCCGCAAAGGTTATGAGGAATCTCCAAACCTACACGAGAGTCCACCTTAGAACCACCCTATTGCAGATAAATCAAGTTGACATTCCTTACAAGAGAGAACACCACGAGAACACCAAAAGGCACGATAAACTTTCACATGCATAGCTCAACAAAATTCAAGGTGTCAAAAATTATTTTCTTAAGTATGATAAATCAGAATACAAAATCTCCTTCATAACCAGACTTTTCCCATGTGGAGAAGAAAGGGAACACCTTTAACATGCACTTGCGAAGAGAGATTTGAGCAAAAGGGTAGGTCATTGTGCTATGAACATCAAGCATATAGATATTAAACTCAAAAGGCACCCAGCACTTCTTGATGTAACAATATAAGGCAGACAATACATATCAAAAACTGAAGATACAAGAAAATAGACCACACACTGTTCATCCGCTTCATTTTCCTTCATAATTTTCAACTATGCTAATAGACTCCCTCAGTCTTTCTCCATTTAGTGTCTAAGTCCTCAATCGCTTGAACATATGTTCAGCAAGCACTATTTTTAAAAAAAAAAAATTCCCTCAAAATAGAATTGATACCATTCTGAGAACTAGAAGATCGAAAAGAATTTCATTTGAATTAACATAATCATTAAAATATGCAAGGAAAAGAGGAAACAGATTCGCAGTCTACATGCTCATGGCAGTTTATTTTTGGGGGAAGGGGGGCTGTATGAGACGGAGGCAAGGTTGTATTATTAATGCAATGAAAGTCGAACACCCACTTCATCAAACTCTCCAGCAATTTCGCACCGATAACAGCCAAGGACAGCAAATTTGCAATCTAAGTTTCTGGTACGCCACAAATACCGAACTGGGTACTCCAACTAACAAGTGGTTAAAAAGGCCCATTTTATTGTTTAACTGGGACCTCTATATCCCTTTGTCTTGTTTCCATTTGTCAGAAGAGTATTGGAAAATTTTCCTAGACACTAGTAACCGAAGGCTACCAACAGAAGAGGCCACAGCTGCAGCACCAATAGATTATATGGGGTCAAGAGGACCTATCGTCAAGAGGGACAAGTTATCTCACCATTAGAAGACTGCCCGTATTCTCCTCAGAATCAGCCCAGGGTTGGATTTTAAACGGCCGTTTCAAAAGCAAAGACTTTGGAGGGAAGTCAGGCAGCTTATCTGAAGCATCAAAGTATGCCAGGTCATTAGAAGATTGATAGCCCAAAGTAGCTAGAAAGAGAAAGTCCACAACAAAGAAGGAAGTAATCTATGTTACATAGACAAACAATATATTTTAGGTTCAATTTCACCACAAAATAAACATAAAGGAAATCATGCATAATTCTCACTCGGTGTTCAGAAATCAATGTAACAGTAAATTACAAAATATGCAAAATAACACACAGCTCTCTTAACCACCTTTTAGTAAATCAAGGTTCTGCAAAGCTTCACTGTCAAGAGCCAAAACTGAGGACAAACCCCTATTTGAAGCAGCAAACTCCATGAGTTCCAACTGTTCGTCCTCGATTAGTTCCGTTGATTCCTTAGCAATTCTGCGAGCAGCAACCCTATCATTAGCAGCTCGAAGCCTTGCAGCTTCTTTTTCCCTGCGCATTTCTTCTTTAAGCCTCTGCTTCTCTGCCTGAGAGAATTATATGCAAAAATAGTGAAAACTGCTGTTTTGAAACCAGTATTGTTATAATAAAAATATGTAATTAAGTATAATAGACATTAAGACTAACTCTAATATATTCCTTTTGTAGGAATTTCTCCCTCCGTTCCATTTCTCTCCTTTGCTCCCGCCGATACCTCTCCTCTTCACGTTGCTTCTCACGCAACAGTTTCTCTTCTTCCTTCCGCCGTTCACGTTCCTGCCTTTCCATCTCTTTCCTCATTTGCTCTTCTTTCTGAAGATCATGATAACAAAATAAAGTTGGTAGGATACAAGACTGAGTAGTCTCTAAGGGAAAGAAAGGACACCAAAAACAGGCAAATACCCTGCGCCTTAATATATCTTGTTTTTCAAGCTCCTTTCGGATTCTTTTCTCATGAGCTTCAGCTTCCCTGGCTATTCTAGCTTCTTCACTCTGTGGATGCAAGAAATTGTTTGGAACTCTCATAAAAGCCCTTACGATAATTTTTGCAGAAGTATGTTAACCGCATTTGGAAAACAAAACTCTTCTCAGATTCTAAGAATTTGGTTCCATGAATAAAAACATTATCAAGTTGCCTGACTAATAATAAGGTAAACAATAAGAAATAATAGAGAGGGGCCATGTTCGACCAATCTAATGTAGATATCATCACAATAAGTGCAAGGATTCAAAAACGCTCAGAACTAAAAGTAAATAGAAAAACCTTGCATTTCTTCTCTAATCGTACTTCATGCAGATGCCTCTCCGGTGTTATAATCAGATTATCTAGCCCAGATGCAGGAGGGCGAACAACGTAATTGGCATCAATATTAACATTCATCAAAGGGCTTATTTGTGGAGAAACGTCAACTCCTCCAGAAGCTGGAGATAGGTGATGGCCTTGTCTCCCTTGATGAGGCAATAGACTTAAAATTGGAGTCTCTCCTTGAAGATTATGCACAGGGGATACTTGCTCATTCCCATGCTTAAAAGACCTCCCGCTAGACAATGGAAATCGGGCACTCTGAACATCGGCTGCTGAACTGTAATAATGAGATGGCACAGTCTTTTCATATAAGTCATTTCCCAAAGATGGATTCTCCGGAAGAAACTGGAATTCGTGGAGAGATCGTGAAGCTCCCTGAAATCCAATTTGTTCAAACATACAAATTTTACTGTCTCAACTCAACACAAAAACAAGCAATATCGGGACAAATATAAAGAGATATGCAATATATGAATCTATATCATACATTCAAAACGATCAGGATATAAGAAGATGAGATACTATAAAACTTTTTTGCTTTCACATGTTCTTTTTTCGGGGCTTTTTCAGGGCAGGGAATGAGGTGTTAATCAGTTCACATAGTCGATTAAGTCAGGCCGACAGGGGACACATCAGAAGCAGCAGAAAAAGGGAACGGAAGGTTAGATATCCCCAATAACTGGAATACATACAAAGCTTGACAATGCTTAGTAAGTAATTCTTGGGTGATGAGGCACACCACTTATATTTATTGGATAAAACAAAAACCTGAAAAGGTAGGGGGGGCAAATATTCTGTATCTATTTATTATCTATATATATTAATTAAATGAAAAGAGCTGAGTTGTACCACAGTTTTCCCACCAAAAAATCTGTTAATAGGGTCATTTTAGACTTTTTATTTCATATTGCGGTAACCTATGTAGTATTCTGAATTTTTCAATTTTTTCTTAAATTTTTTTTATTCACTTTTGTCTTATCCTTCACCATTTTGAAATAAGATTCACAATTAAATTTAATAACTAATAGATAATTATCATCATTTAATTGTCTAAATTATTATAGATAAATTTGATTATCCAATTGTCTCACATATCTTGAATTAATAGAAATTAAACCTATACATATACACATATATATATCGTTAGTTTAAGTTAACTGAAAATTATAATTGCAATTTTTTCTTAATTTTTTCCGGTATAAATGAATATTAATAATGACGACTATTTTATATATGACTACTTTTATATATTATTAATTTATATAATCTTCATGCTATCTGACTTTATTGGTTTCGAATAAGAAATATTTTCACAGTATACATAATCACCCAACTAGCAATTATTTCATATGATGTCATTTATCTAAATTAGTGCAAAAAAACAAAATGATATTTATTTGCGTTAACGATAATAATCGGGTTAAAATTTGTAGTAAACTATTGTTATGTCCAACGTACGGTTGAGAATCTAGTTTATTTTATTGTGTTGAGGGCCACCTTGCATCGATGCCAAACATTTGCAGATTTTGTATCTTCTTTAGTATTCAATCATGGAGAATTAGCTTCAGATTTCACCATCATTCTGCTTTGATCAGATACCTTATTGTTAATCTTACTGGCATTAGCATGAACCACTAGCTAAAAAAGGCCATTTTTACACCATATAAGATTTTGCGTTTCAGTTATATTAGGTACCCAGCTTTGTGCATATACATGTATTTAAATTAGCAAACACTTTTAAGCTTCAATCAGTGTTGGGTTTTGTTTCTCTTTTTCTTTCCCCTTTTTTTGGTTGGAGGTGGAGGGAGGTTTGAACAGGCTAAAAGGTCCATTTGGAAACCAACTATAGATTGTTTGAGTTACAATCTAGTGAGGTATCAACTACAGAGTGACATTCACATGGATGCGATAGGGTCCAATACATCAGCGCGAGTTGTCAACCTTCAAAGTTGACACCTTGTAATTGGAACCAATTATAACTGGTTGCCAAACTGGACCGATCTCTATTATGGAACCACTTAGAGAAATGAGAAAAATACGATAACTAAAAATTATGGCGATTGAAAAGCCTTACCATGTCATATTAAAAAATGCTTAGAATAATTTGAACAGACCTTGATTAGCTTAGGATCCGGTTTCTCATACAACTGAGTCTCGTGAGATCTGCCCAGCTGGTTTCTGTTGCAGGGGTGTCACTGTTCCAGTGGAAAATCGTTATTATATTCATCAAGGAACAAACGGAAACAAAGCAAAGGTCAAATGCTTAAACCCAAAAGGTAGATTGGCCAACATGTAACATTTGCAAAACAAAAATCAAGCATGCATTACTCTGTAGGAACCATAAACATACACTTAAATAGGCATATATATGCAGACATATCATTCGGGGGGAAAAAAGCAAAGAATTCTTTTTATCTAGAAATTATATCATTAGTTTATACTTTTTTTTATTAATGAAACCAATTATGTTTGGGCTCTGATATAAGTTGGCGAAGCTTTTTAAAGAGGATTAATATCATATTAAAAAATAATTATATAAAATTAACTTTTAAGTTAAGCAATATGTTAACAAAATTGTATCTTTATTTTATATTTTTCTTATCTATTAATTCAAATTTTTTGAGTTTGGATTTTTGTTAGTTAAAAATTGAATAAGACGAGTAACTATCTATAAATCTATTAAATAAATATTTAAGGAAGTGCATGAAAATGATTAACAAAGAATAAATTTTTCCCACTTTCATTCTCAACCATATATTCCAAAATTAACCACACATTTTCTACAAAATATGTTCTACAAATATAATTCTCTAAAATATCAAAATGATACACCTCCTAAGTAAAACCATACATCACAATGTGACACAAGGAAAAATGCATATAGCATATGTGATGTTAAGAAAAATGCATGTAGCATATGTGATGGTGAACGCGTACGAACAAGAACCAGAATTATAGAACATAAAAGGTAGAAGGGAGATAGAACGGGAGAAGAATAAGACAGATTAAAGAAATGGAGAAGTATAAGAATTCGAGAGGACAAAAAATATCAATTTAAGTCATAATCGAAGTCTTAAGATCACAAACGCAACACCCTCTATGTATAAAAACAAAAAAGAAACCAAAGAAACTCATTAAATAAGGAAATCGTAACTGATAAGAAAATGAGAAAAGCTAATTTAAATGAAACTAGAATACAATAATGAAAAATAATAAACTTAAATCCTATTCTTATACCAGAAAACTCGACTCTGGCGAGTGGGTAGCTTCTAAGGAGGTCAGTCTCGTATCCAGACAAATGCCGATAGTCATTACTTGATAACAACAAACTACATGGATCATACCCTGGATGCCAATCTTTTGCATGAACTAAGTAGTTAAGCTGCTCCAAATTATTTTCAGCAGAAAAAATTTTCTAGAGCTCCTTTTGTAGATTTAATACATCTTCATTGCCTTCTTTGTATAAGATCCTATGTGTCTATTTTATTGAATGAACATCTGCATAAAATATTTGTCCTTTTGGTGACAGAAATTTAACTTTGAAACCAACTAGAATCACCCCTATAATTCATATTTCTTGTTATTTCCCCTGTGTTTAGACTGCATTTCTCTTAAACCACTAATCGGTTTTTACAGTAACTCTGAACAATTTTTATATCTTACAGGATTTAGCATTGAGTGGATGTTCATAAACTCATTCTCAAAAAATCTACTTCTACTTTAAAATAAAAGTAGTTTGTGAAGTGGCGTATGCATAAGGGATTCAGCATGAAGTTCGTAATAATTTTCCCAAATGATTTTGACTTTATTGGATAGATGTTCTAATACTTGAAACTTACTCCATACAAAATATGCTTTACTTGTCCTTAGAGGTATTTCAGGTGTCAGCACTAGATATGTACAAACAATACAAAATATGCCACATAGCACGTAATTTACGAGCCCATGGAGGGGTAGAAACTACTAAGAGCCATCTGAAATTTAAGAAAATTGACACCATTGTGCATCGCTCTAGGAGTGGACCAGCTCCCCAGCTCCAAGATCATTTGAAGAGAACTGCTTTCAGTGTGCATAATAAGTATACAACTACCAGGGACCAATCCCTTTAAGTACTTCACGTCAATAAAATGGCAGCAACTGATGTACACCAAGTTACTGGTTATTAGTCCAAGAGAAACCGCCTCTAGGCCACTCATGAACTCTTCCCGCCTTATTTCTTTTCCTCAACATCACTCGAAAAATACATGCCTAACAGAATCTCCAACAGCCTCTTAATTTTTAAAGAACATCTTTCACATTACAGAGAGCATCTTTTAATTTATAGGACAAAAAATTTAATCCACTCCAACAATCTCTTTATTGATACTATTAATTCTGCTTATTATATCAAGAAACAATTATGATGATGTTTTAATTTTTAATCAACATTTATAATTTTAATTGTCTTTGACCAATAAGAGTAATTGTGGTTTGGTTGAATCAAGAAAAGATTATTGAAACCTGTGACCAATTTGGTTTATAAACTACCGTGTGACATCATTTTATCACCAAGTAATGCTACTTGAACACCTTCCTACACACCTTAAAGGCGCAATTACAAAAACACACTTGATGAATTCAATGAGAATTATTGCATACATGTGTAGTTTTCCTTTCATTTTAAGGGTATTTTTGTAATTGCACCTTGAATGTGTCTAAGATGATGTCCAAGAAGATGTTCAAGTAGCATTACTCTTATCACCAATAACATGATGCCACATGGCAATTTTCCAACCAAATTAGTTTATAAACTACGTGTCAAACAAACTCCTACCATCCTATCCAGCTAGAGCTGGGATTGAAATTGTTGACCTGACCCGACTAGAATCAGGTCGCTTTGGGTCGGGCTTATATGCAAGTCGGGTTGGTTTTGGTTTTAGTTACTCAAATCCACTTCGGGTTGGGTCGGCTTATGAGTTTCATTCCCCAACTAGCACAAACCTGACCCAACCCAAAAATGAAACCCCACCCATACAAAACCAAATAACCCAGCCTATTTATAATTAAAAAAAAAATTCAATTTTCTTTAATTTTTTTAATTAATTTCTGGTGACTAAATGCTTGTTTGATTCTCATTATGATAATCAAATTATAATGAGTGAAATGATTGGTGGTCATTTAAGTAATTGTCAAATCAGTGGTCATCGAAATTATAATGGGAAAGAATAATGAGAATCAAACAAGCTCTACAAGTGAAAAGACGTAGTTTTACTTTTACAAACCATTTCTTAAAGATTCAATTACTCCTACCTCTTCAGGAACCTTAACTGTAAATCATCCATTTGTGCCTCCCACCACTCAGATGCTCGTTGATCGCCGCTGCCCTCTTTGTCAATCAAAGTAATTATCATTCCTTTGAGTTGAGCCAACTGCCAGAGGAAGAGGTAGAAGAAGTGCAGCGGTTTGTTTTTTTAACTTCTCTTTATTCACCAATTATGTAAAGATTCATCTACCATTTTATATATGCTTCTTAGACTTCAAATTGTTTTATAAGAGGAGTCTCTAGTTCCTTCCATTTGCCGCCAAATGGTTTGGTGGTTCCTTATGTGTTGGTTCCTTTTCAAGCCTTCCCCCGTCTTTCTCTCCCTTTGCCCGGAAGCCCTTTGTTTTTTGGGTATTCCATTACATGATTCTCAACCCACAAACACAACCAAAACCGACCCAAACCAAATTGGGCTGGTTTGATCAGTTGGATCGGTTTGAGATTCACCACTGGTTTGGATTTCGTTGACAGTTTTGGAAACCAACAAGAGTTGGGTTGAGGCCGGTTTGGGGCCAAACCCGACCCATGCCCACGCCTATATCAGCATCCATAAGGCTTTAGGGATGGCAACCATGGTGACGGGGGACAAGGCAGGTCACAAGGCTTGCTGTGCAGATTTTTTGCCCCTGCAAATGCCCCGCCTTTATTTTTTAATTTTATTTCCTTTTTTAAAATTTTTGAATACATCAAAATGCCAGAAACTTCTAAATTAAAAAATGCCAAACACTTGCGTAATTAACCACAAACTTCTTCAAGATTTTGCAGTGATATGCATGTGCAAATACTAACTTATTGGCATGAAAATTAATAAAAGCCCAACCATCAAGCAAAACACACAATGAGCAAAATAGACACATCGCAGTATTAAACATCAAACCAGAACGAATTGCATTATTAATAGTTTTCATGTAGTAAATCTGTACCAATTATTCAGGCAATGCTTAAGAGTACATTGAACTCATTATATTATGACATGAAAAGAACTTAAGATCGGAAGAGCACACCAATTGGTGCCCCAAATGCACCAGGTGGCAAGGGATCAAACTCCATTCCAAGAATTGGTCCATCCTCTCTCAATGGCTCCCCCAATTGTGCCTCCACAAATGCTATTGCCCTCTGCTCGGATATTGCCAAAGGTGGCTCATAGAACCTCCTCACGGCTGGCATATCTACTGTCATCCTTGGAACTGCCGCCCCAACTTTATAGACTACTCTTTGCTGCTGTGGGGGACGGGACAGCAAATCTGAATTCCCAAACAGACTTAATCGAGAGCCCTGTTCATTTTCCACCTCAGCATTATTTACAGCCATTTCATCCGCACTCCGAGCAGAGGGCCCTGCAACTGCAGCTGGCGAGGCATTCTTTCTTTGCTGCTTATCTGATGGTGCTTTTCGATCCTTTAACCTTCTGTGGCAGAACCACATCTGTAGCTGCCGATCAGAGAGGCCTAATTTCACAGAGAGCTCTGCCCTCAACTCTTCAGATGGATATGATTCCACTGAGTATAAAACCAAACATTTATTTTCATCAATTTTAATCATTGCAACGGTAAAATGCTTAAATAGTTAAAAACTAAAAGACATAAATCAAAAAATAAATAAATAAATTGAAAATGAACAGAAAGCAAAGTAGATGCAACTAACCTGCATAGGTTTTCTCAAGAATCTCCAACTGAGAAGGAGTCTTCATTTTACGCTTAACCTTGGGTTCTCCCTCTGGTGCAGTCCTTTTCTCCGGCTCCAGAGTTCCAGCAGTTCCACCCGCAGCAGGAACGCCGGCACCAGCACTTCCACCGCCACCACCTCCATCACTCTCCATTTAACTTCTTCTCCAATGTACAAGGTTACGTTAGGGCTTATACAGATCCCCAGCTTCTAAACAAGCTCAACTGAATTAAAACCCAAAAATTCAAATAAATTTAAAAAAAAATTAGCTTTGCAAAATCTAGGTTTCGAAAATGGGCTTGTAGAAAAAGGGGTCTGTACCATCAAAGACTTCCTCGCTCTCTCTCTCTCTCTACATAATCTATACGTGCGGTGAGATTTGAAGAATACCCAAAATAAACAATTAGTACTCCTCCTCTCAGAGCCAGTGACAAAAATGTCAAAAATACTGGTACAAAGAGAATAATGAGTATTTGATCGTTTTGTTATTTGTGAGAATAAAGAAAAAAGCAGTCGTGAATAGAATTGAAGGCGAGGAAAAACACAATTACCAACCCACGAAACTACAATAACAAAAACTATTATACGCTTTCTCTCTCTAATCCCACCCATCATTTCTTTTTCCTCTTTTCCTTTGTTTTTTTGTTGAAATTTTTCGGCTTCTGCTTTTATCGATTGTGATGTCGTCAAATTGTTTCTCTCATGGGTAAAAATTCGATTGCGTAGAGAGAGACAGAGAGTCAGTGGAGCGAGAAAACCCAATAAACTATTGTGTGAAATATGTAGAGAGAGAATGCTTTGATTCACAATTGAATTTATGCGAGTTTGCGTTGGGAGTTTTTCTCTCTCTAGTTCTCCGTTTCCCCTGCGGTTATCTGATTCGGGTCGGGTTTTGAGGAGTTTTACGCTGCTGTCTTGAGTGTTATCCCAGACGCATTGACAAGGTTGTGTTACACGCGCCCGAAATTTTAGTGGGATTTTGAAGCTACGGCCTGCGAACACGAGTGAGCGTGAATAAAGGTTTATGGCAATGTACTTCTTTGTTTGACTGCAAAAGCTGAAATGAATTGTGGGGCCGTCTCATAGGAATTTATCAATGTCTTTTGCGATTCATTTTAGATTATAATATATCACACGATATTATTTCATGAGTTTCATTTTTTTAAAAAAATCGAAAAATAAAAGTCAAACTGTAATTATTGATTTTTTACACAAAACAACTAATAAAATAATATCACGTCACATATTATAATATAGATTATAATTCAACTAATTGCCAAATACTTTATATATAAGAGAGTTGACTGGTGTGATTTCATTTTTATATGGCATAATTAGAAAATCCTTCCCGCCTCTCAAACTTTTGTCATTATTGAAAACTAATAATTGTTTGGCATTATCCTATTTGTATTATACCAACAGCTAAATGTATAATATAATTCTGTCATAATGATATATATACTTAAAATTTATTTTCTTGACATCTATAATGTAACTTGAAAATCTTTGTAACTATTTTTTTAGTCTTTGTTTCTATGTCGTTTATATTGAAACGATTGAATTGTAGATAATACAAAAGCAAAAATTATTGTGTAGGGTTATAGAGTGTAGCACAAAATAGTAATAATTTTATCAATAATAATAATGATAATATAATTTCTATATATGTAATTAGCATTTGTGTTGATCATGTCCTGTTAATTTTTTTACAGCAAATAATTTTTTAGTTATTATACATTCATCATTGAAACTAAAATCATAAGTCATTATTCGATTACCATGTTAAATGAAATTTATACTACATTTTATGTAGAATATTTCTTAAGAGTTCCAAGATTTCATTATATTTGCAGATGAGATATCAAACCATAAATGTGAAGTCTATAAAATATCTATTAGATTCATGTTATTATTATTATTATTTCATTTGACTTAATTATTGTAAAAATTTATTTTTTTTGCAATTTATGTAATGAATTTTTTTAATATAAAACCTTGGGAATTTACCTTCCCTTGTAATGCACGGGTTGAATATTACTTGATACTTTGTCAGTTTTAAATTCATATATCGATATTTTAATTTGAAAAGGAATAATAATAAATTTTAGCGGAAACTTTATGTCCAAGAGAAGAAAGAGAACTTCACGAAAAAATTATTTCCCTCGTCCCAATTATTTTTAATCCGATTTTCCTTTTTAAAATGCCCAAAATATATAGTCATATTTCTTAATCTTTGTGAAAAACAAGGTGAACCATATATTTGGGACGAAGTGAGTATTAATTAATTAGAATGACCATCTGAAAAATCTTATAAAAGCATATATATAATATTATTATATACATAAATTTTATTTTATCTACATCCATGCATAATAACATGCAGGTGTGTATTTGTGGCCACTTATACACGCAATCATAATAACATGTAGTAAAATAAAATTTATATTATTATACTCTTCTTACATCAGGCAGATGCATCCTATCCATTCTAAGAGATCTTCAATGTAGTCATGTCTAGTCTATATTAAAATGTGACACATCATTAAACTACACATTGTCTATTTATTCTCCCCTCCAATCACATTTTACTGATATGGCAAAAAAAAATTAAACACTGTGAAGGGCACTGTTTGAGTGTAGAAAGCCTGTTGAACAGGTTGACTCGACAAAATAGCTGAAAATGGTGTGTCTTTGAAGCAAAATCGTAGGGAAACGAATTTGATGAAATTTTAATTCACAAATTAAAAACAATTTATACCAAATTCCACTCACCTAAATCGTTCCACATAGTTCTACAGGTAGCTAGGTAATTAATCCTTTTCATTCCGATAAAGCGGTGATTCCCCATAAGAAGATCGTAGGTTTTGGTAAGTCAATAATTGCTCATTTTTCTATCAAAATTTGAGAAGAACAAAATGATTCACACATATGTAAACTAGATTTACATGATTTCAGTAAGTTCTATGATTTTGATTGGTTGCCACTAGCCTGCATTTCTATAATCTAGTTTATTTAGTTTCAAACCTTAATAGCTGAAGCATCTTAATCTTTGTGCTTGTAACGACTCAGCTAAAATCATGATGTAACATGTTATAATAAATGAAAATTAATTATAGAATGAAGAAAATGGAAGAAAAAGAAATAATAAAAGTAAAAATCTTGATAAAATAGTTCAGGTCTCTGCATCTTAAATTTTGAGGTGTTGATAGTTGGCTGCTTTTCTTAATGAAAAGTATAAGCTGGAAATCAGGTCTTGACACTTCAAGGTCTGCAGTGCTCCAGATCTCACTAATGTATAAGATGAGTTAAGTGACGATTTTCTATGTTGAGTTTCAATAAAGACTCAATGAGAATTTAAAGATGAATACGAGACCAAAGTTGGAGACCTACAAGTCTACTTTAGGAAGGATTTAACCAATTGTCATTTTAATTAATATATCTTCACAAAATAATTTACGAAAATAGCTTCTGGGAATGACGAAATCCGGAAACTATGTTAGACACTCCTACTTTGGTCATTAATAACTTTTGCTATACGAGTCGAATTTCAGTTTTATTAGGCCCACATGAAAATGGGTATTGAAGGCTTCATAATCCTACTATATAAAAGAGCCAACTTGGCTATTGTTTTCTGGAACAGTACTTTAAATGACGTCGTTTTGAGCATTTAAGCACTTAAACAGTGTCGTTTTCATGGTGCAATTTTTGCTTTCCCATTTTACCCTTGGTATATATAGTGAGAATAAGACGTGACCTCATTCGCTCAAGGCTTCTCTTGCCCGATGTTGTTCCCATCTCTCTCGTTCTCTCTCCTAGAATTTTCTTCTCCACTAAAATTTCACTTCTTTTTTACTTTGACCTCGTCTTTTCTTTTGCGTTGATCATTTTTTCCCTTTGGTTTCAAGTTGTTTTCGGTTCGTTCCTTCGAAGATCACACAATTGGCTCCAAAAATTTTCAGGGAAATTTGCATCTGGTAAGTTCCTTCGATCTACAATTTTGCAATTGTTTGTGTAGATTTCCAAGGATTAAGCAGAGAGTTGTTACCTCCTTCATTGATATATGTGTGTATTAAGTCATAGTTAATTTTCTTGAAGAATTTACAAGCCCTAATTAATTCGATGAATTGGCCCAGAGATTTGTTATATGTCATGAAATTGTGAATTGCGATTGTCTTCTTCCTTACTGTAACTCAAGTTTTGAATTTTTGAAGTGAATGAAAGATCTTGTGGATAACAAACATGAGCAGTTAAAGAAGATTATGTACAGGTAATATTTTTCCTTTTGTTCTCCTTTTATTTTGGTTTCTTTATTGCCATTGTTTTCAATTCTAATTTGCGTATTTTGACAACTCCTTTTTCTTTTTCTTTACAGTAACCGATTAAAAGTAAATTATCCATTGATTTTCACATTTTAGTAAATGTGGCCTTCATACAACAAAATAGCTATCAAAATAACCTCCCAAAAAACCTTGTTGTTTTGCACTTCATGGAGTACTCTAAATCTCGAAATATGTTTGTAGTGCATCTTGGTTATCACCGACCTAATTTTGGTGAATTGAAAGTGACTACTAAAATTTGATGTAAACATGATATTTAAGTTGTTAATATTGATGTGAGTATATGTCTTTCTAGATATAGAATTGACATATAAATCTTTAATGTATATTTTATCTAGGACGTCGTAGAAGTGACATCCTCACGGTGTTGTAGATGTGACATACTCAAGGTGTTGGATATGAATTAACTTTGAAGTCCATTAAAGAGTCTGCGTAGAAAGATGGTTTATATGGGAGTTCATCTAGAGAACTGAGTCAATGATTTATGTTTAAAGTGACTTCTAATACTAAGATATGCTTAAGATGTTAAATTGTTTATTCAAGTGCCAACCAAATACAAGAATTTGATCGTGAGGCCTGGGGGTAGGTTGAAGATAAGATTTAAAAAATGAACATGGCATTTTATGATGGATCGATAATGAAAAGAACCTTCAGGTTTATAACAAGAAACTGCTAATGTTGCTCCTCTTTTGTCTTAGAATGGAGTCACTCAATTTCTTTCTTTTTCTTTTTTATTTTTTTAATCCCTTGGATAACTAAAAGCCAATTACGTATTTATTTAAAATAGAATGAAGGGCTTACAGCTGAGAAGAATTGGAAGAGTCAAATTCTGTAGTTAATGACGAGGGAGAAGAAGGCATCACACGGGTTTGTACATTATCTAAGTTGTACATTCCAGTTTTGCTAAACTATAAAGTTGATGTAAGTTTTGTTGAGATATGCTTTTAATGTTTAAATCAAAGTTTAAAAAGGCGGAAATATCCCTCGAGGCGTTTTTCTTTGATGAGGCAAGGCGTACGCCAATAAGGCAATTGAGGCGTAAACCTCTTGACAAACCGATATAAATAAGTTTGAACGTTGTAAAACAAATAACTTATTTCAGAAAAAGCAAGATGAATTGATCAAAATTCTAGTGATGTGTAAAGTATGACAAAGAGAAGTCACTTTATAACTCAAATAAATTGTATAAAGAGCCTTAAGATATGGAATTATACATAATTATGGACATCAAATGAGAATTCAATTTAGTTAAATGAACTTCAAATGAGATTTCAAATTAATTAAGCACAAGCACATGGTTTTAAGCACATGGTTTTGGAAATGAAATTTTATGGGCAAAGATGTATTAACAATGGCCAATCTAAGAATGACACTTGACAACAAGACATTGGAGACATTCCGATAAATAGAGGGGAAATTTTCATTATGAGTATACCTCTCCAATCTCTCTTCTCCCTCTCTTGAGCACTCTCTCTCAACCTTTCCCCACTTTTCTTACTATTTTCACTACCTAAGTATAGATATACCAACACAAATACCATACAAAAATAAAATACAAGGAGGAGGAGTAGGAAAAACAAAGTATGAAATTAAATTGAGGAGAGGAAAGAATCACTTTGAGGTCACTCCAATTGAGGTTAGAATTCAAGAAATTATTATATTTCTTTGAAGTATTATGAGGACTCATCCTAAAGGAAAGAGAAACTAGAGTTTAATCATGAAATGAACTAAAATACACATAAAACCAGCAAGTGGAAAAGCTGAACTATGATTAAGTCTCAACGCCTAATAAATCCAAGTCTTGATACGTGACGGGGCAGAATGCAAGTTTTGTAGACGATAAATATGCTTTTGATTGTAGATTGAAAATGGCAATTAAGGCAGTAACTGTGAGTGATGTTTACACCCCCTTTTTGTGCTCTTTTATGTGTTTTAAAAGATCATCTCTTTTATGTATTGTGAGTGACGTTTACACCCCCTTTTGTGCTTTTTATGTGTTTTAAAAGATTATCTCTTTTATGTATTGTGAGTGATATTTACACCCCTTATGTGCTTTTTTATGTGTTTTGAAAGATTATCTATTTTATGTATTACATTATAAATTGTGAGTGATGTTTACACCCATTATGTGTTTTTTATGTGTTTTGAAAGATTATCTATTTTGTGTTATATTATGAATTGTGAGTGATGTTAACACCCCTTATATGTTCTTTTATGTGTTTTGAAATATTATCTCTTTTAAGTGTTATATTATGAATTGTGAATGACATTTACAATTCCTTATGTGCTCTTTTATATGATTTGAAGCATTATATCTTTTTAGATATCTTGAATGATGAATTGTGAATTTTATGCAATATTTATAAAGTGAAATGAGTATATTGCTTTGATATGAGATGTTATATACGTCATGTATAAGGTGATATTATTACAAGTTCATGAGAAGTACAAGAATTGTTATGATCTTAGAAATCATAGATTTACATATGCCATGTATAAGATGTTGTCATTACAAGCACATCACGAGAATGAAAAATTTTTCATGGATTGCACAAGTTGAATCTTACCTCTACAAGTCAAGTTAAGCCATGCTTAAATTAGATTTACATGTCACTTTTATACTAGGAGTGTCATGTACGGTATGTACAAGTTTACGCGCATGATCATGCTTTCAAGTGCATGAGCATGTTACAAGTTTATATATATCTGATTCATATTATTCTTACAATTATGATGAGCGCCTGGGGTAAGATCAATGTGTGAAATCAGGGCCCAAAAGTCATGTCATGTTTTCCAAAAGAAAAAGGAAACTTTTTAAATATATCACGTTTTCAAAAATCATGTTGCATGTGTAAACATTGCTTACTGGACCTTTGGTTCACCCCTTCTATTTTACCAATGGTAGGTGTTGAAAAGAAAAGTTTACAAGGATAACTCAAGCTTTTGGATGGTGTCTTTGGAGAATGGCAATTATTTGTACATCACAGGGAAACGGGTCTTCGGGGTTATGAAGAATAATCGTTATGATGATATAATAAGTGGGAATATTGTGATATTCTATAGTAAAATCTTTTAGTATAATTATGTTTGTAAAAAAAGAAAAATTTTATCTCTATGTATTTTCTTTCTAATAGGATATTAACGAAGTTATGGATTTAAATATTTTAAATAAAGTTGAGTTTTACTTTATATTTGCTAATTGTCCTTTTTTCAAAAGAAAACGAGAAGAAATAATGTCTTAGTAATTTTATATTTTTGTACAAATAGTCCAAGTAGAAGTAATTCCACAAAATATCTCGGTTTTCTAAGTAGTCTCAACAGTAAATAAATTGTAGTATCTACACTCGCTTCCTAATTAATTACCTAACTGAAATGTAGTCTTGATACCTACAGAGTTAAAGTCTCTGCAGCTAAACTACACTACAAATATGTTTCTTTATCCAAACCTTGGAATGAAAGTGAATTCAAGTTGTGGTCACATTTTTGAATTAACACTTTTAGTAAGTCATAATGTTTGTACTTGTACTTTAATTAGGTGACAAAAATGTTATCAGGTTATTTATTTATCGTTAATTTATCAAATGATATAAACACTAGAAGTTATGAGAATTATGTGCTAGCGCGGCAGTGCTTCCTTCCCTTTCCTGGAATTATATGATAGATTCAAGTGGTTCATGTCAAAGTTTAAAATTTTGATGACCGATTTGTCTTGGCTCTAAATATTTTAGTGAACAACTCTGCTCTCTTACCATTAAGTTAGAATATTATCGTACTGATTGACTCATAGTAGAGATAACAGTTGGTATTTCTCTTGATTTCTGGCATAATTTGTAAGGAGGAATAGATAGCTATGAGAATTAAAAGTAGCCCACAAGAAATTTCGTAAACAAAGATGCTGTAAATGGGAGTGGATTCAATTGGTTTGACTCCTTATAAATTCATGAACATAGGTGTAAAATTGTATTGTTGATTATGTGATTAGTGATCTTATTCTGTTGCTACTCAATTTTCTTGTTTAAACATATTTATCTTCTTTAATGTGTATATATATTGGCAGTAGGTTTTTACTAGTATAATTCAAATTTTGGCTTTACTTAGCTAGTCGTTTTTCCCTTGTTGGTTATCTTATTCTGTTCATACTCCATGTTAGATGTGTTAATGCATTTTGTGGTGCCTTAATAGAGCCGAGTTTGAAAGACCTTAAATAAAGTTCATGTTAAAGAATGAAATCTCAATCCAGTGATTTATTTATAATTCTTTCTATTTACTGATATATGCAGGATGTTCAACTTCATGAAATAAACTGATTGCAATCAATTATGATAATATTCATTTTAATTAGTAAACTATAATGGGTTGTTATTTGCTTCTTTTAATTTTCTGACTCTAGATGTTCGGATGAAAGTTTGTTTAGTCTATGATTGCATATTTTTGTTCTGAAATGTGTTATATTGATGATATTCCTGAGATAATGAATTATTTTCTGTTAAAAAACTTGTAACATATTTAAGGACTTGGTGCATGAAAAACAATGCTCCGGTAGTAGAGGCACACAAAATTGTAACTTGAAAAATGAACAACATAACATATATATTGATAAACAATGGCAGTCCACAGCCTTCAAACTTGGGTCAAACTCAATTCAAACTTTTCTTGTCCAACTAATGACGATTAATCCTCGTTGATAATGATTAAGCTTTATCCTTCAAGTAGTTATAATGTCTCCAAAATCAGTATTGTTGACCGATAGTGTGTTCCTATCTTCCAAATGTTTTCCTTAAAAGCTCCTTGTAATTGAATTGTTTTGCAAAATATTCTGTTCATGTTGAATACTTCTAATTCTTGTTGCATACGTATTCAATATATTTCATTTAGGAATTTCTACTGCATTCTTAGCCTTGTTATATAGTAGGACCAATTTCTATTAACTATATTCATAATGTACAGACACATTTTTTATATGGATCCTGAGTCTAATGCATTTCCAAGCTCGCAACAGCCCAACCATGTTAACTTGACAAGCCAAACTCCAAACCTCCAATAAGCCCACCGTTTCAACCTACATATCACTTTAATCCAATGAAGTTCCTATCCTTCTTATACTAACCTACCATATGGATCTTTGTTCTCATACCAAAATTTTGAACACTCCCATTACTGCAAGTGCGCCACTAAAACTCATAGTACACGTGGATGAGGGAGAAAGAAATCCAAAGATGTCCATAATTCCAATAATTCTTAATCTTCAACTGCTAAAAGAGATTGGACTACAGAAGAAGATATTGCATTAGCAAAAGCATGGTTGTATATATCTATGGATCTTGATGTTGTTAACAACAAAAAATAAACAACTATGTGGGAGCGAATCTTACAAGTTTGGAAGGACAACATGGGAGATAATCGCAATAAGGTCAAAAACAACAATAGCATACAATATCTGTGGACAAAAATACACAAGGCGGTTAACAAGTTGTATAGAATTTACAAGAAAATTTGAAAGACGTCCCCAAAGTAGTTCAAACCGAAAGATATAGTAACTTGAAAGACATCCCCAAAGTAGTTCAAACAGGAAGTTATAGTATGTGTTACTTTAAAATTCTAACTTTTCACTACTCTATGAGGCACTATAAGTGCTTTATAGTATGATCTAACTGTGCTTCTTGTTTTTCTAGAAAAAGAAGGCAATGAGAATGTACGAGAGGCTTTCGAGTGGTAAAAGGACAAAGGAATTCAAAGATATTCATTACTGGGAACTTTTGATAAAGAATCTGAAATGGTGTACAAATCAGCTTACAAAGACAAGTACATCATATAAAGATTATTTGGACAATGGAAAAACAACAGTAGCAAATGACACAAAACCTAATGTAGACAATGATTCTATGGAACATGAACAAGTTAAATGTGATGCCATTGTGCGCTCACAAAGAAGGAAAAGTTGTAAAGAAAGAAAGAGAAAGTCAAATGGAGAAAATGGAGTGATAGATGCATTGAACAAATTGCAGTGCACCTTAGAGAAACAAATTGATCTTAATATGGCAGAGTTGGAGCTAAAGATGGAAAACCAGCAAAAAGAGTATGAATTAAAAGAGCAGGTAATGAAAAGAGAGATAGAACTAAAAGAGCATAACTAGAAATTGAAGGAAGAAACTCAACAAATGAAGATGAAGGAGCAAGAGGTGAGAGAGAGAGAGAGAGAGAGAGCCCAAAGGAGAATAGATCAAGAATGCATTATGAATCTAGATTTGAACAAGCTATCACCAACTATGCGAGCTTCATATGAAATATTACAAGCTCAAATATTGAAGGAATGGGAAATTGGCAGCTTTTCTAGAATCTAAACATATTGAAGATTTGACATGTCATGGCATATCAAGGCTTTTCTCGCTTCAGATTGACCATTTCAATAGTTTTGCTTATGTATTGGACGATCTAGAACTTTTTTAGGCTTATGAATTAGCACTTATTTAATTGGACGAATTATAACATTGTTAGGCATATGCAAACTTTTTTAATTTTCATTATTAAGTCACTTTTGTTCTGGTTTTTAATAAGCATCAACTAGAATTATTTGTGTGCCATTTTGGGGTATTTTTTCTATTTTTCTTTGGTTGTCTGTCATTGTTTCATGCCCTATGGATGAGTTTACTAAACATGATTCTTGTTGTATTGAAACTAATTCCATTGAAGATTATGGAAATTGCTTATCCAATTCTTCATTTACTATCCCTCCAGTGAGCTAGTTTAGAGCAAGATCACTAAAGATGGGTACCAAAGAAAAGAATATTGAGTATAAGAAAATCTAGGGAACTATTTATCTTCATAAATATAAAGAACTGAACAAAGGTTCCAAGTAAAAGATAAGCTCGCAAGGTAAAACACACATGGTTTAAAATATTACATTAGAGAAACAACTCAGTGACTGTTCAGAAAATAAAAAAGCCTATCTCCGTACTTCACAATCGCTAATATCAACCATCAAACAACTTGACCGCCATACATTTCCCACAAATGATTGATGATATCATTCTTTAAATCTCTGTGCAACCATGTGTCTTATAATTGTTTTGTTCAATTAATCATCATTGACATAATCAAGGTGAAATCATGCTCTAGATTAACACCTTCAACAGGTTCATCTCCTACAGTTTGCCAATCTTCAGGATTAATGCTTTGACTGTGTTCACTCTCAATAATCATGTTATGTAAGATGATGCATGTTTTCATTATCTTTTCCAAGTCTTTTGCACTCCACAAACTAGCTGGATCTTTAACAATATGCCATAGACTTTGTAACACTCCAAATGCTCGTTCTACATCTATTCTTATTGTTTTGCAAATAATTTTTCCTTGATAGATGAAGGTTGAGCTATTGTTTGGATTAGAGTAATGTACTGTGGATAAATTCCATTTGCTAAATAATAACCCATATTGTAGTCATGACGCTGAACTACAAATTTACATGGTAGAGCAATACCGTTAATAAGATCGTCAAATAGTGGCGATCTATCTAAAATGGTAACATTATTATTACTACTAGCCATTCCAAAGAAAGCATGCCAAATTGATAAACTCTGTGAAGCTACAATCTCTAAAATAAGAGTTGGAACTCTTTTAAAACCATTAGTATAAATGCCATGCTAAGCAGTGGGATAATTTTTCTATTGCCAATGCATCCAATCTAAGCTACCAAGCATACTTTTAAATCCTCAGGACTTACCTTCTTTTAGTAACATTGCAATATCATTTCTATTTGGTTTTCACAAATATTGTTCTTCATAGAGTCCTATAATAGCATCACAAAAACTCTTTAGGCTTTCAATTGCAGTGCTTTCTCCAATTTGAACATATTCATCGAGACGATCAGTTGGACAACCAGATGCAAACATGCGTTTTGCTGCTACCATCTTTTGTAACAGGCTCAACCCAATATTACCAACGGCATCAACTTTTTGCTTGAGATAGCCATCATAATTCTCAACATCTTGTCAAATTCGTTTGAAGAATTCCATATCCATTCTAAATCTATAACGAAAATGTTGTGCAGCGTACTTTGAGTTTTCACCTTTGAAGTAGCCATTGACTATTAAATCATGACACTATTTCCTATCACGATAGATGTAGCATCAATCATGTGTTGAGCACACTAAGAGGGCATTTCTCAGCAATCAACATTGTAGAAACTATCATGGGAACATGAATTGCAGTTAGGCGTGGGCATTGGATGGATCAGGTCGAGTTTGGGCCCAACCCGAACCCGACCCGACAAGATTTTGGCTTTAAGATCCAGGAACCGAGCCGGTCCTACTCGGTGAGTCAACCCGACTCAGGCTGAGTCGGGTTGACTCGGGTTCTCAGTTTGGGCCGGAACTGTGCCGGCCCAAAACACAATCAGGCCCAGAATTCCAAAAAACAATTAAAAATCCAGTTTTGTTAAATAAACTACCAATTATGCTATTAATATTAAATAAAGCTTACAAAAACCATCAATTAACTGTTCAATTATCCCAATCCTGCCATAAAAATAAGCTTATGTAGTTAATTTTCCCAATTAACTGTTCAATTAAGCTTCAATTAAATAATCATGTTTTGTCTTCTTCATCTTCTTTATCCAAGCCACAAAAAAAAAAAACAGAAATGCAGTTAATTAATGTACATCCCAATCCAACATCAAAGAAGCCCAAATCAAGATTCAACCTACAAAAATCAGAAAAATAAAAAAGGAAATGCAGCTGAATGTCGACGACATGGCAGAGCAGCGGTTGCGGGAAGCAGCGGCGTCGGGAAGAGCAGCGGCGCGTGAAGAGAGCGGCGCTTCAGGAAGCGGCCACAACAGTAGCAGCGGAAGCTTCAGCAGCAGCGGCGACGGCGGAGGACAAAGGAGGGTTGGCAGAGAAATGAAGGTCACGGCGGCAGCACTAGAAAGGATAGTCTACAGCAACAGTGGAAACGAATAGTAGTGAATGGAAAATGTATTGAATTAGGGATTTTAGGGTTTGTATCTTAATCTGAGTAGTTCTAACTCTCTGCCTTTTGTAGGAAAATGTATGGAAATTGGAAAATGTATTTTGGGTTGACCCGGGTCAGGTTACTTGGGTTGAACCCCTTTGCACACCCACAACCCGGAACCGACTCGACCCGAGTCCGGTTTTCGTCTTCTAAATCGGCTACCGACCTAGTTTACTGTACAACTAGACTCGACTCGACTCATTGCGGGTATGGCGAGTTGGGTCTCGGGTTGGCAGATCTTTTGCCCAGCCCTAATTACAGTTGCGTGGAAAACATCATAATTCTTTTCAACATTAAGGGAACCATCTTTCAATAGCTCATCTAACAATTGTTTGGTAAGTGAAAGTTCATTGTCACTTGAAGATGAACTATTGGAGTCTAATCATAAATTGGTGAAGCCATATTTATCCTTCACTTGTAGCCTGTTAAAAAAAAAAATCAAGCTGATGGTTCTTATTCTCGAGAACTAAACTCTATCCTTTGAAATTAAATATCATGAAACCATGAAGAAAGTGAATTTAAATTCTATATTCATCAATATCTCCAACATGATATCATGAAATCAATGAAGAAGTAGAAATCAAAACTTCCTGTAGTTCTCACGTCCAGAACTAATGAAATCAAAATCTTGCATCTTCAAACGGTAATATATATATATATATATATATATTAAATTAACATATCACTTATAAAATCATCGCTAGTGAAGGTATAGATCATAGAATCAAATTGAATTATGATTCAATAATCTTCTCATATAGTTCAATAAACAAAAAGAAATATGAGAACTTGATTGCCTAGTCTCAAATTTTATATAAATTAGGGAGGAAACAATGCAATCCGCAGTGAAATTGGAGAAGAAACGATGCAATCCGCAGTGAAATTAGAGAAGAAAACGATGGAATCTGCAGTGAAATTGGGAAAGTTTTATTCTGAAACTTAATGGTTGTATTAAAGACGTTAAAAATGAACATAAAATTTACTTTTATTTTAATAAAATATATTCCATGTAGGAAATTATATTAGGCTGTGAGACATTATGCACTGGAGCCTAATTTTATACCTCAATGTCTAGTTACTAGACATTATGTCATGTGGATTAGAAAGCCTTTTATTTATTCGACAATTGGCAAACTTTATTTAGACTAGACATCGTTGCATTGAAGATGCTCTAATGGATCAAAAATAATCTCCCACCAGATGCACATGTGGCGTGAGATCCTTAGACAACCACCGCGTACGTTGATCTACTGTGGGCAACTCTATGTGATTTGTCCAATAATCTCGTCATATGTGCATCTGGCGAAATAATCTCATCCGATGTATGGTAGGAGAATAGAACTATTAAAAATATATCTTATAAACCTTATGATCCTTATATTCCATCAAAAGACCGTTTTCGTCTCGGATTGATCAAGCACTATACATCTGGTGGCTAGTTACATATGTCGCATGCCAAGTGGTGTCAATCTCAAAACATCACCATCCATCAGGACACCGCACCCATCCCTACCAAACGGCTCTCTCACTCCACCACTTCTCCACACCTCAGGTCCGCGCGACTGCTCACTGTTTCACCAGAATTCTCGCAAGCGGTGAGCACCAATTCCTTACTAGCAAACCTCCACCATCTCCTGTGTGCCCTCTGTTGAGGGCAAAACACAACAGCACAACAAAATTAAAAAAATTAAAAGAATTAAAAAAAAGAACAAACTTAAAACGTAAACACCAACAAACTTAATTGAATCATCACCAAGCCAACATCTGAGAGGCGAAAGGTAGAAAAGAATTAAAAAGAAACAACTAAAAAAAGAATTATAGAAGAAGAGTTAAAAAAGTGACCTAAAGAAAGAAAGAATTAAAGTATGAAATAATAAACCCAGTGATCCAAAGCACTTATCGTATGAGTTATGACCTAAATTTTCCCCCTTTTTTGAAACATAAATAATCGTAAATGCATCTATAAAGCTATATATTATAGATACATAACTCTATTTTCAATTGAGAAAAAAGATAGGGAATACTGCGTAACTAAAAAAAATGCTGCTTAATCGGAAAAAGATCAAGAAAGTGACCCATTCTTTTCATTTTTTTACCTGAAATTTGCTGATTTCATATCTGAAAGTTTCCGAGATCTAAAATTTGCCAGGTTTCTCCTTTTCCATTATGAGAAGACGCCAGAAGATGCTGTCAGTTTTCCCTTTGCTGAAGAATGCTGGTGGTTACGAAAAGAGGGAGACTTAGACGTGGGAGTGGAGATGCCGGGGTGGCGTGGAAACTCTGGTGAGTGAGTGCCTGAGTTGTGACCAGTGGTTTGCACCTTTTCAATCATTATTATTTAAAAAAAAAAATGACATGGGCACCAAACGTATAGGACCTGAATGGGACTCTTTTTTCCTATCCTTATACCCTATTGAAACAAGGTAATCCATAGCCATGTTTCCTTCACGTAGCATGTGTTGAAATTTCAGCTCTATTATGTCTTTAAATTGCCATATAGTATCAATAGTAGCAGCTATCTCCTAGGCTATAGCATCTTTTTCTTGAGTACAGAATCTGTTTTTCTTCAGTACAGAATCTGTAAGCTGGCTAGAATCCATTTCAACAACCTTATTAAATTTCTTTTCCTCACATATAGTCAAACATCTAGCAGTAGCCCTTAACTCAGCAGCAAAAATTGAGCAAGTACCATAATAATATTCATAATAGCCAATTAAAAACCGTCCCTAAACATCCCTAAGCAAGCCACCATCAGTAGCCTGCCTATCCCTCTTAACCCATCCTATTTGAAGGCCCAACCATTGTATCAATTGAATCCTTCTAATACCAGTCTTTTCAATTTGTGATTTGGGACTTAATCTCCTCAGCAAATTTAAATTTTGAAATATAATTCTAGAGCTATTTGAAATCAACTTTCATGTTTACAATTGTTTCTTGCATGCCATATATAAACTATAAAATTAACATAGGAATCAGAATAGTGTTTCTCCCTCGTCTTTTGTTGGCTTTAAGCAACGAGAACATCACCATATGTTTTGGATTTTCACATGAAGAAACATCTGCTCCAACTTTATTGGAAAAATACTTCCACTCTTCTTGTACTAAACAACCATCGATAAGTAAGAGACGATGAATAGTTTCTAAGTTATTATAGTGGGTGCATTAAGAAATATATATGCGTATATGTTTACAAGCAGTTTTTTTTTAAAAATAAAAGTAATAGATTTTTATAAGAATGAGTAGTTGAAAGATCAAAGGATGTGTCTTAGTGATAAGGGCACTATTGTGTATTCAATTCGGGTTCAAGTCACAATCTCATCTCTATGATCACCAACTTATCCTTTGAAAAAGTGGGGGAGGAGGGAGGGAGAGAGGGAGAGAGAGAGAGAGAGAGAGTTGTTGAAATTTATGTATTATTACAAGTGAGTAGTTCCATTAAATATTTGAGTAAAATTGATCTCACCAAATACTATTTTTTAAAATAGAAATAGTTTGTAAACATGGTAATATACATACATGCATTCATGTGAGTGTGAAAAAAGTTTTGGTGAACATGTGCTATGATAGGAAACTGTTATGTTTTGAAATAGAATTGGGTAATTTTCACTCTATGTGACATCCCAATTTTTTATTTACCTTTTTATTTCACATGACTACCTAAACTTAATGGCAAATTTATATATGGATCAAAAGTCAAAGGTGGGATAATTAAGTCAAGGTCAAATTTGGACCAAGATGCATTAATTTAATTTTTGGGGTTATCATTTAAG